>VDFB02112725.1:0-46918 GCA_007258455.2 Sequoia sempervirens
GATGGGCATGAAGAGAGTACAAGTATTCAAAGATTCAAAGTTGGTTGTAAGCCAAGTCCGTGGGTAGGCGACTGCCAAAAATGTAAGAATGAAGTCTTATAGACATAGAGTATGTGATTTGATCAACAGGTTTAAAGCTTTTGACATACATGAATAATGTTTTCAATCGGATGGCTTTGATTGGTTCACAATTTGAGCCAATTTTTGACCCAATGACAAAGCAGAATATAGTGCAAGTCATCGTTCGACTGTCAATTCCTGAAAATGATCAAAACTAACAAGTTTTTGAGGATGATATTCAAATTGCCACCTTTTTATAGAAATCAGGAAAAGTTTCTGACCATTCATAGTCTGAAGCAAGAAAGGATACAAAAGGGCAAGTGTTCCAATTAAAAGGTAATAATCTCCCTCGAGGTTTGATTTCTCTTGAGAATATTTTTGCTTGCAAAGATGCGAGAAATAGCAAACGAAGATTCATTGCTGATGAGAAAGACTATGAAGATCTCGATGTTGAAAACGACAAAATGTTAAAAGTCGGATGAGACATTCCACAGAAGGATAAAGAAAGACTAAAAGGGCTATGTTCTAGATACGACAGGGTCATAGCTTGGACCTATGCTGATCTTAGAGGATACGATCCAGGCATAATTCAACATACTATTGACTTGGTCGAAGGCTCAAAATCTGTCTGACAGAAACAAAGGCCAGTCAATCCAAAAGTCAAAGAATTGATGGCACAAGAGCCCACCAAATTAATCGAATTGAGGATCATACACCCAATCAAACATTCCATATGGGTTTCCAATCTTGTACTAGTGTAGAAAAAGAATGGTGATATTCAGCTCTATGTGGATTTCAAGGATTTGAATAAATCTTAGCTAAAAGATCATTACCCTTTTCCCTCAATGGAACAGATTCTACAGATTGTAGACAGACCAAAGATTTTCTTGTTGCTCGATATTTTTTCAGGTTATAACTAGGTCTATATAAAGGAAGAAGACCAACATAAAAAAATGTTCACTACCAAGTGGGGAACGTTCGCATACTCAAAAATTCCCTTCGAGCTCTCCAATGCTGGTGTGACCTTTCAGTGAGCAATGGCTATCACTTTCAAGGGGTTGATTAATTAGATTATCTTAATATATCTGGATGACCAAATGGTTTTTTCAAAATCAAAGGATGATCACTTTGATCATCTAGAAAAGTTCTTCCAGAAATGCCAACAGTTCAAGATTTCCATAAATCCCAAGAAATGTGTTTTCAAAGTGCCCCAAGGCAAGCTACTTGGTTTTGTGGTATCAAAGGAAGGAATAGTTATAGATCCCAAAAGGGTGAAAGCTATAATGGAGCTACCATTGTCAGTTAACTAGAAGGGGCTATGGTCATTTTTGGAGAAGATTAATTTTGTCATCCTGTTCATTTTAGACTTTGCAGGCATCACAAGACCTATCACATTGATGTTAAAGAAGAATCTAGTATTCAAATGGACTTCTGAAGGCAAGATGACTTTCGAGTGAATAAAGATAGGCATCTCCATGACCTCGGTGTCAGCTAACCTGGACTTCTCCAAGGATTTTTTTCTTTATGTATACAATGGCCAACACAACATAGCTTCAGTGCTCACTCAAAAAAATGAAGAAAACAGAAGAGAGAATCCCATCACATTCCACTCTAGGACTCTCAAAGGATATGAAGCTAGGTATAATTTTGTTGAAAAATAGGCTTTTTCTATTGTTAAAATCCTTAAGAAATTTTGAAACCTAGTATCAACCAACAAAATCACCATCCTCGTTGCTCATTCCAGTGTTCAGGAATATATCATTAAGGGTGAAATAACTAAAAAGAGGGCCAACTAGATTACCAAGATTCTAGAGTATGATGTAGAAATTAGAACAACCAAGCTAGTTCGAGGAAGAGGTCTTTGCAAATACCTTGCGCAAGAATTAAGCTCCCTAACAGAGGAAGAGACCAATTAGTCCTATACAAATCAAATCAAGTCTGATGAGTCATGGGTAACAGATCAAACATGATATATGCAAGAGGGGCAATACTCGACCAACATTTTGCCTCACAAAAGATGCTACTACCAACTGCAAGGCACCGGGTATGTACTAATTGAAGGGATTTAAAAATAAATAAATTATGATGGTGTCTTGCTTCGTTGCTTAGATAAGCCACATGCAAAAAGAGTTCTAAATAAGTCCCATAGCAATCCTAAGGGCGGATATTTATCCGTCAAAACCAATTCTCTAAAGATAATGTGGGTAGGATATTACTAGCCTTCCATGTTTTCCGAGGTGAACTATATGGTGTGAATGTACCCAGTGCCAATATTTTGTTGGCAAGCAGAAGAATTTTTCCATGCCACTGAGCCTGATCATAACTAAGGAACCTTTTGCTCAATGGGGTTTGGATTTTTTCAGGATGATAAATCCTATCTACACCACTGGCCATAAGTGGATACTTATGGAAACCGGTTATTTCACAAGAAGGACAGAGGCCGTTGCCCTAAAAAATGCTACAAAAATTGAAATTGTCAATTTTCTTGAGGAGCTGGTAGCAAGGTTTGGCTCACCAAAAACTATCATATCTGATAACACACAAGATTTTTTGGGTTTTGGGATGTTGGAATTTTCTCTCAAGCATGGGTTCTACCTCAAGACTTCATCAAATTATTACCTGTGGGGAAATGGGTTAGAAGAATCGACCAAGAAGAACCTGATTAGGTTGACTAAGTGCATCGAGTCAAAATGACAAAAGGAATGGCACAAGCACTTACAAGCCACTCTATGGGCTGACATAATCACACCCAAAAAAATCTTGAATGCCTCTCCTTTTGATCTAGTATATGGAAGGAGGTCATTGTACTTGTTTCTATTGAAATTTCAACATTGCAACTATTAAAAGCTTTGGAAGTCGAAGACAGTAGCGGAATGGAAGTAAGGTTGGCAGAACTCCTGAATCTTGAAGAAAAAAGGGAAAAAGCGTATGAATCCATGATCAAGCTCCAGTAGATAGTCAAATGATGGTTTGATAAAAAGGCCTCCAACCCAAATTTTTGGGAAGGAAGCCTAGTGCTAAAATATGAGTGCACTGCAAAACCAAGACAACATGTAAAATTTGAAGCACTATGGAAGGGTCCCTTTTGCATTCACATGTGCATTCACATGTGCAAAGAGAAGAACATGTATGAGCTAAAAGAAATGGATGACAATGTTCTGGATATACTAGTAAATGGTATTCATCTAAAATTGTTCCATTAAAACACACAAGCTCTTTTCAAATTTTCACAGTTATGTACCATATGTAAAAAAAAAATAGAATACGATTATTTTTGAGAATAAGCCATGAGAGTAACACAGAAATAAGCATAAATGTATTATGTTATATTCATTGAAATATTTTACATTATAATACAAGCCCGAGGCTCTGGGAGAAGCTTAAAGCTTTCTCGAGCAAACCCAAAAAGAGTTACACTATAAAAAAAAAGGGAGGTGATGCACAAAAAGACAGTAAATTCAAATCCTCTAGTTGTCGTTAAGAAGTCAAAAATGGCTCTTTGTCAGGTTCTTCTTCTTCTTCTTCTTTGGTAGGGTGGAAAGGGGGGTGAACACACAACACAAGTAGGCTCGACATGGCATAGACCTCATTCTTCGTTCCTGCAAATATACACTAGAAATTCAAAGTTCTTTTTCCAGTCAAGCCCAAAACTGTGCTCCACGCCATACTCCCTCAACAAGAAGGAAGTCGTAGGCCAAGATAGTGAATGATACCTCTTGAGGTCCATGGTGTGAAATTCAATAAGGAGGGGCAACTAGACCACACCCTCCCCATAATCAACATGCCTTCCAATGGTGCTTAGAATGTTGCCATCGGGAATAGCCACTTGCACAATCTCACTAAGCTTGTCCAAATGTGTAGAATCGAACATGGCATGGCACAATTCAATTATCTAGGGCTTTAAGATGTCCAAGTCAAGCAGGGAGGCCATGAAGCAAGAGATAACATTAGAGTTGCACAGTGGCTGGTTTTCATCCTTGACATAATCCTTGTTGAGCACCCACTTGAATGCAACAATAGCGAGGCAATCATTCTTCTTCACCAAGTGCTTAATTTTGTTACTGGTAATCTCACCCATGGAGTATTGTAACCTTCATGGTAAGAGTCGAATGGGAGTACCTAGGCCAGACAACATAATGACAAACATGCTAAGGCTAGCAGAATGAGATACAATAGGGAAAGCTTGCTAACTAAAAGAGATATTTCAAGTGAATATTTCAATAAGGTAGCATAGCTATTTATACAAAAGGTGTGCCAGCGAGCTCAACGAACGAAAAATTTGTCTCCTACCAAACAACGATGGAGAAAATATCAAAGCAACCGAAGGGCGAGAGATAAATCATATAGAAAATCTGGCACCAAACCTTAAGAAATAAATCTAGGTGTTGGGAGTAAATGCTCACGTGTACCAATTTTTGCCATGTGTCCATTATTGTCATCAATGCCAGCTTGCTTAATTATGAGAAAAGACATTGATTAACGTGCTAAAGCTTTGAAAATTTTAATATGTACACATCTTTTTGGAGTACCTTGTATCGCTTAATGCATGCTTCCCGTGGCTAAAAATGCGCTTTCCAATACATAAGATTTTTTATGAAAAGGGCAGCGAGGAGAATGTACTAATTACATTCTCATGGTGAACTTGCCATTCCCAAGGGATATGGATCCCTAATATGGATCCCTAATCCACACATATTGTCTTGTTGGCAGCATTTAGTAAGCTAGTGGTAATGGCAATGCCTTACTGCATGTATGTGCAAGAAAATTGAATGCACCCAAAAGAAATTTTTTGCTAAGTTACAAAAATAACAAGCAGCCATTTCTCTGGAGAAGCTCTCTGCAAATTTTAGCACAAAAATCACATAAGCATCAACTTCTGGTAGATAGGTTGTGTCTTCATCTAAAACACCAAGCTACGTCAACATTTTTGGAAGGGATTCATTTGCTAATTCCCCAACATCAAAAGAGCAACATTTTTCCCACACCAAAACTGTACAAGTAGGTGACCCCATTAAGAAAGAAGCCATCCAGGATTTTGTAGACATTATTTTTGACTGAAGGTTGGCAGGAAACCCTAAAAGCCTTAGGGAAGGGGCATTGCAAAGAATGATCAAACATGGGGCAACTAAAGGTTTTGTGTTACATTTCTAGAATTATGGTTTGCCACAATTCATGTTGCTTGCTATTCACCCATGTCTAGAGTTGGTGGATGCATGTGCTAAGAGTTTTGAAAAGGAAACAGGGGTTATAGTCGGTGGTAGGATAAGGGTTACAATTAGTGCAACGACCATCCAAGATATGTTATGTATCCCTACAAACTCGGGTGCCAAGAGCTTCAAGCAGGAAGTGATGGAAGAATTCTGGAGAACTAGAACTAAACAATTGCATTTTTATGAAGATGAAACAAATGAGCAATCGGAAGGAGGTCATCTCCCCTTCTCTCTATCATATAGAAAGTTCAAGCAAGATGTATGGGTTTTTTTTTCAATGTTGGCTTGTATCTATGGCTATGATGATAATGAAAGGGTTTATCCTTTCCAGATGGGCTTGGATTTTATGCTCAGGAGGGAAAAAATATAGAAGTATTTTGATTTTGTTGAGGTAATAGCTGAAAGGATGCTGGAAAATTTGAGAAATTATGAAACTAAGTGTAAATTCAGGTATTCTTCTTTCTTGGTACGTTTGATCTTGTATCAAAATTTTAAATTTCTTGAAAGACACTTGTCACTATTTAGGTTTGATGTAAAAGGGTTGTACCAGCCAATTTCGGTTTGGACCAATGTGCTTTCAAGGACATGGGATTATTATTGGTTTTCAGATTATTTAATGAGGCTAGTGCTTGTAGACTTGTCCCCACACCCCTCAAGCCATTTTTCCTCTGAGGTCTTGCAATGGATGAAAAGCTCACATACCTCGATGGATTATTTTCTGGGAGTTGATTTTACCTTTATCAAATTCCATGGTTTTGTTGAGGAGCCTTTTAGGCTCTCTAAATTTGTAACAGATAGGGTTTTCACTTTGGAGGCATGTCATTAGGAAACTATTTCCAACAAGGCCTATGGTACCAGAAGGCACAAGACAGTGCTTTACCCAATTCCTCTCAACATTTCCAATAGTCAGGTAACACTGATGAAAAGAAAGGAGCAGGAGGTGCTTACCAACAAATTGGTGCACCTGGTCCTAGTTCTCATTTGTGATGCATGGAGCTACAACCCAATAAGGCATCTCCCAACCGTAAGGCATGAGAGGTAGGATTACTTTGAATCAAGAATGAACCCGACCGAAGAGAGGCCATATTTCTACATCGACTTAGCCTTCATACCATTTGACTGACCACCATGGCTTGAATTTTATGTCAAGATGATAGAATACCAGAAGAACCTCCCGATGGGAAAGTCCCTCAATATGCAACTGAAGTGCTTGGGGTGGTCAGAAAGAAAGAGGATAGATTTCTGGAGATTTCAACGAGAAATTAAGAGCCTCAACGACATGTATGGGGATGTCTAGCCACATGATGAAAGGTTCGACCAAATTTATGACAAGGAGGCTAACTCTAAGGATAGTAATCCTGAGTTCAATTAGGAGATTGAATCGGAAGAGCTTCTGCTCTAGACTTCCCAGCCTCAATATCTCGACATAGGAAAAGGGAAAGGAAAGGGGTTGAAATAGGACTCACAGGTCACATCTTCCATTAGCGCCCAAGGAAAAGGAAAAAGGACCCAACAGTCCCCAAAGAAGTCTACAGCGGCTATAGAAGGCCAAGTTTTAGTAGGATCAACCACCAAGGGATTTGAGTCTACCAACTCCACCCATACAAAGAGGAGGTGAGTCCAGGATCTAGGCAGACCTAGTGCATCAGGCAGAGGAGAGAAGGAAGCAAATTCCACTTCACCAGGATATTCGGCTTCAACAACCCAGGTAAGTTTTGCTCCCCCTCTTCTTTCTGCCTCTACATCCTTAGTTGTTCCTCTACCCCCATCTGTAGAAAATATTCCTTCATCCATGGATTTCAAACTTTTTGTTCTGAACAAACCCCCAGCCATATTCAATAATGAACCCCATGAAGAAACCCCATGCATTGAGTGAGCATCATCTGCTCTGCAATTGATTCTTTAATCGCCCTATCAAGGCCCCCCATTGAAAATGTTGAAGTTTCCATGTTTCTAGTTTCAGCAAACCCATCCATTTCCAAGAAAATGTGTCTTTTTCTGCCCACTTTCCCTTTCACTCCAACGCGTGTTCCCTCCTTTTTCCATGATAATGCTCCCCTTCGCCTCTCCGTAATCTCATACAGATGAAGCTCCTCCTTCCGTTACCCTTTTTAGTCTCCTTCCAAGTGCTTCTATTGTTGCACAGAGTATCGACATCCCACAAAGTCTCATAGGTCATTTGGATGCAACGAAGCTGGCCTGACAGGCTAGAAAACAAAAATTGCAAATAAAAGCCACGACACAACTAGCTGCTCAGAAGATTGAGGTTGTTTCAATGAAGAAAGAAATTCCCTTTTGATTACTACCATGAATCCTCTAGCATCCAAGCCAGAGGGATAAATGTAGATAGAAGATTATGACATCATAGTTGTAGGCCTTGATTTAAGTGAAACTCTCTCACATGACAAAGTGGTTCTGGATAAAGCCACTTAGAAAGTGCTCTACACTGATTATGAGAAGCTAGAAAAAATATTGAAGAAACATAAGGAAGAGTTGGAAAATGTAAAAGACACAGTGAACAGGCTACATGAAAAAATCAAGGGCAAGGACATGGAGATGGATTGCACAAGGCGGTTATAGAGTTAGTAGTGGGGAAGCAATTAAGTTGCTCGAGGAGGCCTGAAGTGCGCAGAATCAGATTCATTCTGAGATAGAGAAATTGAAGGGTGAGGTTGATGTTGAATGTGAGACAAATGTGGAATATCAACACAACCAAGAGAATATGTAGAAGGAATTAGATAACATCTGATCTCAAGCTTATGACGATCTCCAAAAGGCCCAGGCAGAAATGGAAAGGGTGAAACATGAAAAGTAGGAGACTAAATCTATTTTGTAGACTTGCGAAGAAGAGATTAGGAAGCTAAACTTCGAGCTCACAAACACCCTCCAGGAGAAAAGCCGATTGGAGGAGAACATAAAGACAAGGGAATTTCAATTCCATCATGAATTGGCTACAGTAGAAGGATCTGGGATCCTCTCAGTACTGAGAAGACTGATATCGGCGCATTGGGAGAAAATCATAGTTGCAATTGCTACCTTGAAGCTAGTCTTGCAGTTTTTGAGGGATTCTTGGGAATTAAACAAGAAGGTTGGCCCTGTGGTTGACCAAATTCTCCATATATATTCTCTTTGAGTCGCAGAATCAAAGAATATAATCTCTAGGTTATGTAAGGTCATCGAAGAAGTTTTAAGAAACACAATAATTCTTGGGCCACCTCAAGGAAAGAAAGTGAATTCATCAACTGCCACAAGGTTGTGTCAAAAGGTAAAGATCATCAGGAAACATTGAATAGGAAGGTCAATGAGATCACAAAGGAGTTTGGAGTTCTACTTGATTATGGATTACCCACCCTTTTCTCACCAGATGGAGAGGTGTTATCAATCGAGCAGATTGTGGATGCAATTAGACTCAAAATCAAGACTTCCACAACACTCTTAGGTCTAAGCCCATCACCCACTATTGAGGAAATCGAGAAAGAGATACTTCCCCTTTCTCAGCTTTATTACTGCATTGAGGTTGTTTCATCAAGGTGGGGAGGGATTTCTTTTAAGGAAGTCCTCGAATTGGATCAAGCATACGAGATTCTTCGCACTCTCATCCGACCCACTAATTTGGATTGGGAAGTCCAATACTCTACCTTCCTTAAACTCCAGGAATTACCAAAGCTCTAGGTTTCGTGCCTCCACAAGTGAAGGCCCCCTATGAGTTGCCAAAACTATAAAGAAATTTTCCTTTAATATTTTTGGTTTTTTGGCCCTTACTCCTTTCAGCTTCAAATGGGTCTGTGCTCAAAAGGAATAAACTACTTCTAAAGGAACATAATGCGCCGCGTGGTGTCTGCACAACTTTTATATATCATTTTCCTTTCAGGCACATGCCAGAGCACGTGTCAGCTTGGCAAGGATTTTCTTCAAAGCTATTCTCACAAATCTAAGATTGCTCACTTGCTTGACACATCATCTATTTGCATTGGGCAGTTTGTCTTTTTTTGCATAGTAATATCTTTGGGAGGAGTTTGTCGGAATGTGGTGGGTGTCTTGCTTTTGGGGTGGAGCCTTCGAGTCAGCATTGTTGACCTCTATGGTTGATCGATCATATTTTTGTGAGGTTGTGTTGAAATCCAATTGTTTTCTGACAACTATCTTTGCTAAATATCTAAAGCCATTAATGAAGAAATTGGGACTTAATGAGCAAATATTATTGCGATGTAATCAATATCTAGGATCGGATTGTGAGCTATCAGGTTCTGGCATCTAGCAATTTCTACTTCTCGAATGTTTGCAGTGGTGCTCTCTTCTTCTAGTTATAAATAGGGGTTGGCAACATGAGTAAAAAAGTTAGAAAATTACTTTGAATTTTTTTCAAAAGATATAGATCTAGTAGGGAGTTTATATTTTTAAAAGTGGAAGTTTTTACAGAATACTATTATTCTCTGGCATGTTATATTTTAATTCAAAACTATCATTGGATTGGCATCCGACCTTTGTTTTTCAGTTTATATATTATTGAAGTTCGATCTATTTGAGAGAAATATTTGAAATTGTGCATGTTATGGCCTTTTTTAAGTTTCTTGTTTATACTTCATTCATGTTAAAAACATTGTGTTAACTTTTCTTTGATAACTCAGATTACTAATTTTCATGTTGTTAAAATTTTATGTTGAATGCTAGCTTTTAGAAATTCGTCTGTCTTCTAAACTTTTCCATTTTTTGTAAAAGTTTGCTATTCTTCATACTATGTTGTAAAGAGAGAAGGGTTTTGTGAATTTCTATATATTTCTATTAATATTTAGAGTTTTCTTATGTCTGATCAGACCTTAATGGGTGCTTCCCATGGGGAGATTTGAAAGACTGCACTGTGCTTTCACTAAGCCTTTGTTGCTCGTTTTCTTCCCAACAATGAAGGGTCTGCGACATTATGTCTATCATATCAGTTATAAGAAACAGTTTAAGGTTTGAGATGTTGTAAAAGCTTTGGTGCATCGCCATTTTTATGTTTTATTCACATTTCTCTCTACCTTTTCCCCAAAATATAAAGAAGAGTTGACTTTCTATAGAAAATTTAGAGGTCATTCGGTGAAACACAAATTGGTCTCCCACTCGTTGAATTTCCCATAAGGTTGTTGAAGAGGCATATTAATGATCAACAATAATATTAAAAGAGTAGACAAAAAAAAGAATGCTATATATATAAGGAATGAGATAAATTTATAGAAAAATTAACAATAGAAAGTAGAGACATAAAAAGAAAGAAGGGAGAAATAATAAACCAAGCATGAGAGAGAGAAGGAAAAAGGAAAGAATGGGTAAATGAAAGTGTGATAAAACTGTGTAGGGGGGAAATCGATAAGCGTAATAATTAAATATGAATGAATTGAATTAATCTAATTCAAAAAAAAGATGAAGATTCATACCCATTATTCACGAAATGAAACTACAAAGGAATGAACTCAAATAATGCAATCAAAGGAGAGAACATAAAATGAATTAAAAACCTGTAGTGTTACCATCCCGTGTCGAACTGTATTCACAAAGATGTTGGATTGTTAGTATATCAATTTGAAGCCTCCATTTGTGCATAGAAAAATATTCAAAGTGTGAGATTGTTGATCAAAGATGTGTGTTGAAGTTCTCAAGAAATTAATTGTAATCTCAACATTACTTTGTTCTGTAAAAGATGTTGATTTTTTGATCATTTTTTAGAAGAAAGATGATTGTTTTATAGATTTTTTGTTTCAAAATGAACACTTAAGATTGCATAGTAGAATATCCTAATCAACAGTTCAAAACCGTTGAGAGGGTTTACATGGGAAGAATTAGTGGATTTTGATTACCTAATTAGTGTGATTGAAGAAATCAATTTGAGTGTTCAGTGGAATTGAGGAAATAGATTGAATAATCTATGGAATTGAAGAAATCATGTTGAGCCTTCAGTGGGATTGAAGAATAGATGAATCAGTTAGGAAATTGATGAATCAATCAGCCAATTAGAGTGAACAATCGGGGGATTATAATTTTCTCAATCATAAAAGTGGGTGAGGGTAATTAATTAATTTGATTTTATTAATTAATCTTTTTGAGTTGAACGTGCAAATCATGTTTGACTTTTGCAAACAAAGTTGTATTTGTTTTTTTGACCTTTTTGAATGATGTTTGAATAATTTATTTAATTATTCAAATTTAGGGGAAAGTGATTTAATTAAATTATTAAGTGATAATAATTTAATTAACTTAGGGGATATGGTAAATTAGCTACATAATTAAATAATTGATGTTATTTAACTAATCAGGAGGAATAAAGTTAGATTAGGACTTTATTAAATAAATAATTTATTTAATTAGTCAAATATGATGAAAAAGTGAATTAATTAAATAATATAATATCATTCAATTAATAGAGGAAATTAGGGTTTTTTTGATGCAATTGATGTGAAATGTAGTGATATTAGGTGATAATGATGTCGATAATGAGAAAATGTAATTTAGGATGTGCGATAAGTGTTAGGTCAGTTTTACATGTCTACAAAAATAAATAAAAAATCAATAGATAAAGAATAGTTAGTGAAAGGGAAAAGGAATAGGATGAATGCAAGTATTAAGTGAGAAATAATAAATCATAGAAAAGAAAAAAGGAATAAAAAGGAGGAAATAGGAGAGTGAAATAAAAATAAACAAAAACAAAAAATAAATTGGTGATGTGAGGGCACAAGATGATGCCCTTACTCCTTTCTTTGTTGTTTTCCAGAAGAGGATGCATGAAAGAGATAGTATACCTAGGAAAATGGTAGAAATATTTTAGAATGATATCATATTTTTGGTAAGCATAGATGAGTGCATGATGGAAGTAGTAGAACAGAGGATAGTGCGCATCCCTACATTGGGATATGAAATCAATGAACAAGAAATCACTGGTTTGGATAACATTTTGTTGAAGATTTTGAAAGACACCACCAAAGCAAGGTATGGCACCTATGAAGAAAATTCTATGGAGGTGCACATGGAACAAAGAAAACCACATATTAAGAAGAAGGTTGAGAAGATGGTTGAAAAGTATATAGAGAAAATGGGCATTTCAAAGGAATAAGTGCAACAAGCAATATCAAAATCTAAGGGAGAATCAAGTGTTACAAGAGATTCAGTAGGCATAAGAAGATCTAGTAAGATAGCTACCACCCCTCTTGCTATCCAAAAGTCCTCCAAGACTATGCAATCTATTAGAGAAAAAAGGAAAACAACTACTAGTCCTCCAATAATGGAGAAAATCCCTCTGGTTGTACAAACTACAAGAGCTAAGAAAAAGAAAATCACTGCAACAACACCACCTACAACCCCTACGAAGAAAAGACAAAAGAAAAAGGTAGTGATAGAAAGGAATATAAGTGTCAATGTGGAAGAAGAAGAAGAAGAAGTGGAGGAAGAAGGACCACAATTGGTCCACAAAAGGAGAAGTAAAGCTTCACAAGGTGAAGCAATTCTAAAAGAAGAAGATTTGACATTATTGACATAGACAACGAAGAAGAGATAGAGGAAAAGAAGAAGAAATTTGTTGTTTACATGAAGGAGAAGAATAAAGAAGCCACCAAGAAGGTGTCACCAAAGAAGAAGAGGTCAAAAACAATCCATAAGAAGACTTCAGATGAGAGCAAAGAAAAAAAGCACACAAAACTGGTAAGACCTCACTCTCCCATGAAACTAGAAGCATTGTTTAATAACATTTTGCAGTATGAGATGTTAGGGGAGACTGCAACTTTCTATAATGAAGAAAATGAGGTGGATAAGGCCACCAATGTTGAGGCAATCATCAAATATATCATTGTTTTAGAGGTTGATATAAGAAAAATTGAGAAGCAAATTCCTATGGAGCTTTGGAATGTTTTGGTGAAGTGAAGACAATAAGCAATTGAAAAAATAAGGAAAGATAAAAGAATATGCATTGGAGAGTGTTGGTGCTTCTATTTCTAAGGATAACAAAGCCACATTGGCTGAGCTTTATACCACAAAATTTAGGGTGAAGCAAAGGGTAACTACCCTTATGGGTAGAGACAAGAATGAATTTGAAAAGTTGCAGAAGGAAACAATTGACAAAATTTTAGATATTACACAGAATATGGTATGACTTTAGAGGACACTACTCCAAAAGTCACCATAGGATAAGAAGCTCAAGAAATTGATGGTCAACATGAACATGTAGCAAATAAAGAGCGCATTCAAGACAATGCCCCTCTAGTATTGGAAAAACTAGCACATTGAGATGAAGAAGCAAAGAAAAATATTGAGGGAGAAACAGCTACAGGTGAGGAAGCAACAAAGGAAGACACATCCACTCCTCTGGTTAACACAAATAAAATTGTAGAGGGAGAGAATGCAAATAATGATGATGATGAAGAAAATGTTGATGCAGAGAAGGAAGAAGAACAAGAAAAGGAAGATGAAGATAAGAATGAGGATGCACCCAAAGATGCAAAAATAGAAGAAGAAAATCCATCAAACTTTAGAAGAATGGGGAAGAGGACATAAAGGGAAAAGGCATGGAAATTACAAATGTTTCTAGTGAATCCTTTGGTTCCTCCAAAGATTCCTTAAAGAATCTACTTAGTATGTAGCTTAATTTCTAACTTGTTGTGTCATCAAAATTGCTAAAACAACTAATACAAAAGGGAAATATAGACCTAGATAAGATTTCTCCCCTCCACAAGCTACAATTGGGAGATGTATTATATGCATCTTCCTAGAAGAGATTATAGAAATAATGAAAGTATTGCAAGAGGCCATACCAGGTACGAACATAGATACTTCACTTTCTGGTATAGAGAATTTGAAATTATTAATTGATTCTTTTAAGGAATATGCCTCCGATCTTAAAGGAAAAAATGAAAATGAGGTTCAAAAGAGAATAAGTGATAAGAAAATGATAGAGATCACTGAGAAATGTGCCCTTGCACATAAAATTTTTAAGAGAATCTGAAGGATGCACAAGTATGTGTAGATGAGTCAAAGGCTCTTTATAAATATGGCATGAAGTAGTCCAAAGCCACACAAAGAATTAGAAAGGAGATGGACTCCATTGAGTCTCATATTAACATTACCTCTAGTTCCTATGATCTAGCACTTGATTTGGTTGGAGATACAAGAAATTTCATAGAAGATTTGCATAAGAAATTATTTTAGTTATAGGCTCAAAAAGAGCATATCATTCTACAGTTTGGAGAGATAAGGGATTTGGTGAATCCCAAATTCATACTTGTTTCAAGAGCCCTTTTGAGTGCAGCTACTAAAGCTACATATATGAATCATGTACCTAGCACTCTAAAAGAAGGAGAAGAGTTATTGATGGAATTTGAAACACAATGCACATTTCTTGGCGAAACCAAGAAGGAATGGGAAGAAGGTAAACAGGTGTGGCATGCCCATGTGCAAAACTTACAAGAGTCAACATCTTTCAGTTGACAAACATTTCTTACTCTTTATGCATTTTTAGTTTTCAAATTCAAATTCTTTGTACATATGTAGAGTATATAGAGTAGTATCTATTGAAAATTTTTGGTTTTTCTCAAGTACATGACTTAGGGGGAGTCAATTCAATCTTTCATTTTGTACATATGCATATACTTCTTATGGGGATATTTAGTATGTGTTAGAACACTTGTTGTAGGTGCCCTTTGCCCTTGATGTCAAAGGGGGAGATTGTTGGAAGGATAATAAGTTAATCATTGATGCTACTATTGTAACATGAACATGAGAGATAAGCATAAGGTGTATTACTATGTGTTGCAGTGTTTTCATTAACGTAAACATGCCAAAACATTTCCAAAACGTAAAAATTATCCAAATTTGTACATAAAAAAAGATGATGGCAATTTTTTTTTGATTTTATTATATGGATAACTTAAGAAGTGGTATAGACTTGATTGATGAAATTAAAAAGAATTTTATCATCAGCATGCAAAATGAAGGATCTTGGAAAAATGTTATTGTTTAGGAATTCAAGTATGGAAAAAAGATGGTAAGACTTTGATTGGTAAAATTAAAAATACAAAAATCTGATCCAAAGAGTTAATATGCAATATTGTAAAGCAATATTTAATCCATTAAAACAAAATGCAAAGTTTTCTATTGATAATGGTACTATAGAAGTAAATCGGACTTTGTATAGATAGATAGTGGAAAATTTGAATTACTTAACCACAACAAGACTTGATATTGCATGTCTAATTAGCATATTTATCCAACTCATGTCTAAACCAATTGAAACTCATTGCAAACCAACTAATAGAGTTATTTGATACTTATAGGCTACCATACCTTTTGGTATTGAATATACTAACCATGTGAATGTTGAGTTGAAAAGTTATTTAGATTTTGATTGGGTAGGTCATCTAAATGATAAAAATCCACAACTAATTATTCTTTCAACATAGGTTCAAGAAATGTTTATGGGAGCAATAAGAAGCAATCAACTATTTCCTTATCTTCTACTGGCGCTGAGTACAAAGCATTATGTAGTACTACTTGTGAAGCACTTTGCCTAAGGTGTAACTTTGAAGATATGGGAAAAAAGCAAAAAATATCAAATGTAACAATCAAATTCAAAAAAATTGGAAAATAATCCAATTTATCATGCAAGATCAAAGCACATTGAAAATCAACATCATTTTATATGAGAAAATATTCAATCAGAAGAGATAAAACTACAATATTGAAACAAAAATGATGACATGGCTAATGTATTCATTAAGCTATTAGGAAAGGTAAAGTTTGTATCATATAAAGATATGTTAGGATTCCATTAAGATTCTATTATTCCTTAAGGGGGATTGTTTAAATAAGTCATAACAAAATTACACTCATTCTAGATGTATGTGTCAATAAGGACTGTAGAAGTGCCATTGATTTTTAATCAGTTCTCAATAACCTTCAATTAACTATTGATCAGCTACAATTATTTGTCAAACTATTTATCAAAATTATATGATGAATGTTGAGGTTTTTTATCTATATATAAGCATTCTCTAATGAATAAAGTATGAGTGTGTGTTTGCTATTATTTTCTTCAAACTCCATTGTATATCTTGAACCAAATACATCTTGCCTTCGAGTACTATCCTTGATAATGTTGATGTTTGTCCCTATATATTCCACACCCGTAATGTTGTTGGAACTATTAAGCACTTATTTTTTAACTGTAAAATTACTAAGAATGGTTAATTCTTCATTTTAGATTGAAAAATAAATATCATGATCTACAATATCATGTGTAATGTAATCTTCAATATTTATCTACAATATCATATGTAATGTAAACTTCAATAGCTTCACCCACAACTTTTGATTCATCATATGTAACATCTTTAGGCTTATATCTTCATTAACACCATGTACAATATTACCAAGAACATTATATGCCATGCAACATCTTTGAATGTTTCTTGATCTTAAATCCCACCTTCACTTATTGATATAGATTCAAGAATACCTATTTATTTAAAAGCATGCAATTATCATTAATATATGTGTACCTGTTACATTTGACTATTAAGACTTTAGCAAACTACAAAAACAAATAAAAATAAATATACCTAGTGACAATGCTAGGTTGGCATATCATATTAATTCATGCATATCCACTATAATTATATGAGTACCAATTGCATTTAAATATTGAGGTTTTAGGCCCTGAAGTTTATATTTAATATTTCTCAAATATTTCCCACAAAATCTAGTTTCTCTTACTCATCTAACTAGTGTAATTGAATGGAGTTCAGGTCATGAATGCAGGTTTTCCTTTTGTTATCAATTACCTATATTATAAAATATTTTCTATCTACCTATAGAGGAGGAGATTCACTACTCCCTAGTCTCTACAACAAAGAAGAGTCTAAAGGGAGCGAATTATCCTCAACTACCTCAATGACAAAGATAGAAGAGTGAGGTGGAAAATGGAGGATAAGTTGGACTCTAATTTATGTTTCTAGGGAACAAGGATTTTGGGAATCAAATGAGTAGACCACAGAGGTCTCAGACTATAGACCAACTAGTTCTTGGCCAAAGGATGCCATCGCAAGACTCAAAAGATAATGTGGGACTCAAACAATGTTCAATGTGGTGCACTCTCATCTTAGGGATGCACTAGCGTCTTGTATGGACTGAGAAAAAATATGCAATCTAAAACTCACAAGGTGTGCTAACGACCCAAGAGCCTTAATCTGACAATTTAAACAAGATTGACAGAATGTTTCTAATGCATGAAATAAAATAACTACAACAAGAAGAATATTATAAATTGAAAAATAAATTGATTACAAAATGAAATGAAAAACAAGGGTGGTTGAAATCCAACTTATGGATGGTCCAACCTCTTGCAAGCTCCACACAAATGATTAACCTACACACATGGAGATGAAAAAATGTTAGGGTTGTGTTTTGAAGTTTTCCTTATTCAAACCCCTGCTTTGGTGTTCCCACCTTCACATACAATCAATAGACCACATTAGAGAGAAAATGATAAAGAAAAGAAGTAGACACAATGTATAGAAAGCAAGGATAATTGATGCGTTATCTATAATATTAATAATGTAATGAAATGACAACATTGAAATGTTACCCTCCCTTTGGCAAGCTTGAAAATTTGAATGGAAGGATTGTAACCTTGACATCTCAAGATGAGCATGCAAGAACATAGTGTCACTAGCTTGAAACCTGTAAGAAAGTGATGTAGAAGGAAGCAAGAATGGAAAAAGTGAAGTTGCAAGAATGAAGTTAGAATGTGATAGATTGAATGAGAGAATGAGAGAGAGTAAATGAGAGATTGAATGGAATCAAAGAATGAGTTAAAAAATGAGAATATGGAGGAAAAAGAGATGATTTCAAGTAGGTACATAGTTACAGAAGATGTTACAACTTGTGGATACCATGAAATGTAACACCACAATGTCCAATGAACCATGAATCTGTTAGGAACGTCTGTAACATAGAAGCATCCTTGAAAAAATTCCCTTCATTGATAGAAAACACCAAAGAATGAATAAACCAAAGGGTTTAAGGTGGTGGGTTTTTGCATTATCAATGTTATAAGGCCAAAGTAAGGGTATATTTTGGGAAATTACACTAGGGTGCAATTTTACAACTCAACACTACCCATGTAAAATCATGTATTTTCATCTACACATTGAAAGCATTTTAAAAGATTCTTTGTACTAAACAATCATTTGCAAACGTTCTCTTCTTATCTCTTTTTATCTAATTTCAATGGTCTACACTCTTCAATTTCACTAGTCAAACACTTCTAACAAAGAGTAAATATACTAAATTTATTTTTACACATTTGAAATTTCTCTTCTTATTTTATAGGTTAAATTTACCCCATCAAGCATTAAGTGTGAGCATCTTGAATCCATTATTATTGCTCATGCATGCTCTTCCCATTGCTCAACATTAATATTGACATAACAATTAATTTAACAAGTGAATGTTTTTTTGCTTGGTGAGGAGGGATTTTTAAACTAGTCGACTCCAAGTGAGGCCACAAAGAGGGACCTTATCCCTAGCATGAACGCACAACATCAACATGAATTGTTTAGAACCACAAGCATAATAGCCTAAAAAGGATAGAGAGGGTGAGAGCTCGCAAGCACACTAGCCCAATAAAGGTCTAGATCACAATCTGGACCACTAAGTTACTTCATCAACAACATAAATGCTAAGGTTCAAACCTACAAGTACATTGGATCAACAAGGGCACAAGGACCATAGTCACAATAGCCCAACAAGGGTTTCAACCTTGGTGGCCACAACAACACCACCACCACTTAACCATCACAATATGGGATGAACCCCAAAACAAGGGGTAAATGTTTTTGACTCAGAGCTATGAACTAGTGAGGTCAAAAATGAAGTTCCTCATCCCCATTTAACAAGTGAACGATGGCATAGCACTCAATACCATAATTATTTTATAAGATGCCTTTATGAATATTGACCTTAAAATACTAATGAAACTCTAAAGAGGGTCAAATATGACTCTTCCTAACTAACACTTAATACCATAAATATTACAAATAAATATTTCTAACAAAACAGTATCTATGTCATGGTGTTGCCACTTTTTTCAATTTTTGTGTAAAGCAATTGCCATATTACAACTTCAAAATTTAATACCTAACAACTAGTATGACTGGAAAGAATTTACATCACATAACACATGCCTATTAACCTTTTTAATATTCTACAGTTCTTCCATCGCAACTATGGATAAGAAACAAGATCTCATTCTCAACAAAATGTGTCACACATTCACATTTCTCCTTCCAATGAATACTCAAATATATCGTCATTCTTGTCCAAATGAGCATACAACAATCACTTCTCTCATCAAAAAAAAAATCAATGTTTGTTATTTTGGTCTTGTTCTTACAAAGACTTAGGGAAGAAAAATTAAAAATCCACTTTTGATCCCTCTAATATCACATGAAAAATGGATCAAACAATAAAATAAAGTTCTTTATTTATGAAGATACAAATAAAGAACTAGTATAAGCTTAAAAACCCTACAAAACATCCTCATCCAAATGGTGCCTTATACTCTTTACTAAGGGAAAGACCTCCCCAACCACCTAATTACACCACCAACTAAATAGAAAGTCTTTTAAATGAGTGTAGTTTAGGTTTACATTTAAAATATCAAAAACCTCCCATTTATGTTTGTCCCTAGCAATGAATGCCACATCACAAAATTCGGTCCAATCTAAAATCATGATTCTAAGTAACTCTTCCAAAAAGTAAATGCTAAAATACAAACTATTCAAGGTGGAAAACTCTCAAGTTTACAATCAAGTTGTTTACTATGCTTGTACAACAAAGTCCCAAATATCTATATTTATTTCAATGAACATGGTTCAAACTATCTTCAATGCCACAATTCAACATCTAAGACATTGAATAATTGTCAAAATCAATTAACTTAAATCCCCATTACTTGCTTTAGAGGTAGTGTCTTCAACTCCCAATTTTTGAATAGATTATAGAAGATACTCCATAAAATTGTCACTGATAAAAACATTCCTAGTCCATCCAAGTAAGGCACTAGAAGTGACTCTTGGCCATACCCAAAATCTAAAAGTCTACTACTTGGCAGATTCAAATACCTGAGAATACAACATTAAATTGTCAATCCATTAACTTATAAGCCACACCATTTAATTCTAATGGGATTGTAGAGCATAGATATTTTTATAAAATATGGATTATGCTAGTAAATAATAAACATAGAAATAAAAAAATTTGAAATATTAAGTTGTTTCCTTTGTGTTATAATATGGGTCTTATAAAGTCTTTTCAAGATAACTTCCCACACAATCAATATACAAAAAGAAACTACATATTAACTTAAGTGATTAAAATGTAAAGGTTTACATTACATTCAAAAGAACATGTTGAACAAAAAAATGCAAATACATATTCTTTATAACTTTTTATTTAAAAACAACTCCTAGACTAGATAGAAATCCATCAAGTTGTCTTGTAACTCTCATAGTAACAACCCAATTTTGTGAGTTCCCAGATTACCACCTCCCCTTGCTCTTGAATCACGAGTCTCCCAAATTATTAAACAAGAAATCCATTCTGAGCTACATCCATAATGCTTCATCAAGTTGTCTCATCACCTTCATAAGGATATAATTCACAAGATCCATAACCTCCCAACCTATCTAGGAAAAATGCATATTGAGTTTACACCAAACATTTCTTGTCTTCAAAAAGAAAACTTCAAAATCTAAGCATTCTTCAATATTTTCACATCAATAAATTAAAAAAAAAAACATATACTTCTCATATAAAGTACCATCTTTCAGCAAGAAGCTAGGTTGAAATAATAAATATTTTTAAAAAATGCATCTAGCATATCCTCTTCCTCAACAAAAACTAAGTTTCATCTGATTTGTCTTTGAGTTTTCCCTTGAGAGTATAATTGGCTCAAAATGTATAGTTCTAGCTTGTGTGAACTCTTTTCTTGAAATAAAGACATTTTTCACTTTGTATCTAATTTTTTTCTTTACAAGTATATTACATTCTCATGTTGAGAATTAACTTTTATATCTTTCTACAGTTATTCTCTTCTTCCACTAAAATAGTTGAAATTATATCTTCTACTGGTGGAGAAATTACTTAACTAAGTGTAAAAATAACATTATTGTATTTAGAAGGAAATTTTTTTAGCAAAATAACCTTTGCATCATTGTCTAATGAGAGAACTCAAATCACATTTTGACATGGCCATTCTATCTTACATTTTTTATTAAAATAGTTGAAGTTTTGCATAAAAAAATTATCCTAAATTTTCACTAATGATTTATTCATATCTGCATGATGTAATTCAAGTCAAAAAGAAGAAGACCAATAATAATTTTAATTTTATCATCTTTATTATGCTAATCTAATAACTCATTTGCATTTGAATTTTCCAAATATGAAACTTGCATTTGGTTTCTCATTCCCATTCATTAGATACACTTAACTCATAATTTATTTTATCAAATTAACTTTATAACCCTATATATACCCATAGTCTACACACCCTACTCTCTGAGTATATAAATAGTTTTATGGTACAATTTTTAATCATATCTTTGCATTACCTTACTCATTTTTGAAAGTTCAAAATTTAATACCTTTGGAAGAAGTAGAATGTACGTGATGAAAAGAGAACATAAAAACAATCAATCTATCATAATGCAATTAATTATTAATTTAAATTCACTAAAATAATTTTATCAAAATGTAAATCTTTTTTTTGGACATATAATTCCTTATTTAACAATTTCTTCATAATTTTGCTTGATAAGGAATAAATACTCAAAATGTGCTTGCCTATCTATTTATGGCTCTATATTGTATTTCACGATGTGAAAACAAGACTTGAAGACTACACCAGCTGGCTACTTCTGCATTAAACACCATCAAGGCCAAAAAAGCCAACTCTATAATATGCCTACACCTTAATCAAGTCTGAAAATGAGACAAAGAAAACACAGTTGTTATGAACAAAGAATATTAAGCTATCAAGAAGATTTTAAATATTTATCCTGATTTTAAAAAAATAAATCTAATTTAAGGAAGATTTGACACATGGTTTAGCATAAAACCTCATCTCTCAATTTTGAGACCAATTGTTGTTTTCTTACTTTATTCTCACTCTTTTCTGGTCATCCTGACTTGAAATCACCAGTTTTTTATTCTTTTAATATCCTCATCAAAAGATACAGATCAAACCTTATGAAACAAGAGTTGTGGTGTAGCAAAAATCTCTGCCAAATGCTAAAAGTGCAAAACTCCTATTCTTTGTCATGTCGCTACTCAAGTCTATGGAAAAACTACATAAAATTGTATATGCAAAATGTAAAATCATATACAGCATATCTAACCTGTTTTTCCAAATGTTCCCATGGAATGCAATGACTACAATGCACACACAAAATGGGCTAATTCAGAGAGCCTATCTCGCTTGAATTAAAAAATGTAGTGTCATGGAAAAAGCTTTCAAAACCTTGAAGAAAATGCATTTGACACCTATAAGTTTAATCTGTGCACCCTCTATGTGTCCTTTTGCAATTCATGTACACCCTTATTGGCATGATATTTTTCATTGATGTCAAAGTTGCAAATATCAGTGGTGCAAGTGAAGAAAAAGATCATTGATGTCAGAGGTCACTCATTTCATGTTATTCATCCAACAATGAAATGGTATCAGTAAAATGGTGTTGGTGTTTGTTGCTTGAAATTGATATCAAAATGGTGTGTTCATGGTTCATGTTCCTCAATGATTTGCTTTAGGGTGTTGATCCTCTTTACTCATCCATCATTATCATCTCATGAGTTGATTCAATGCAAAGGACAGTATCCATCAAAGAGTAGCTTCAGTGCAATTCTTTATTGATCATCTTATTCAGTTGATACATTTCTTGATGGTTTTTATTCATCTTTGAAAAGTGTTGATGCAAGTTGATGCTAGTTATCTCATGGTTTTGTCATTGTTGTTGCTTCCTGGAAAAGACAGGTTTATTGAGTTGGTTGAAGAGAACAAAAATATACTGAGAGGGGGGAGTGAATCAGTATATCAACAAACTTACCCTCTCGACTTTTATCAACTTTAAACTCCACACAATATCAACCATGCAAGAATATAACAATATGAACAAGTTGACACCAAGATTTTACGTGGAAACCCTTATGGGAGAAAACCACGGTACAAATAATGTACTTTATGAATTATATAAGTATTACAATGAATGTAGGCACCAACCTACTTGAATCACCAATCTAATTTAGTAGGCACCAACCTACAAGGAGTACCAACTCCTAAAGTTTGTAGGCACCAACCTACTAGAGGCACCAACCCTCACTTGCCAAGCACCAACTTAGCAAAAATAATAACTTCAATAATAATTCTCCACCTTCAATGTTGCTTCCTTAACAGATGATGGACATTGTTGCTCAAATATCCTTCTTACAAATCTGCTATAATCTTCTCTATGGATTTTTCATATATTCCTCTTCTATATCTGCATATGAGTCTTGTCAAATCTATATATATATCTGCTGGTGTAAAAGATTTATCTTCAAAACTCCACACCTGAATCTGATCTAGTCACAATTTCCCTTCCTTCTCACAACTCTAATCCAATCACAAATATGATTCAAAATAAACTTATGATCCAATCACAAATCTGTTTTTGTATGAAGTAAGTCATTTCTTTACAAATTAGGTTTACACATATAAACTTTCTTCTCTCACAAGTCTGATCACACACTTTCTTCTACCTCAAATCTTATCCAAATCAAGTGCTCTTTCATTTCACAAATCAGATCACTATTACACCAATATTTTCACATAGATTTTTGCTTCTTATCTTCACATATATTCATCATATATGTTTGCATTTATCATTCATACATGGGCTGCATATACACTCAAAAGAAATCTGAGTTACACTTCATTTTTCTGCCCTTTAACTTCTTCTAGATCTTCTTTAACATATCTCACAATTCATCACAAATCTGAATGTATACTTCTCTAAAAACTGCTCTTCATATGCTTGGATTTTCTGGTATACATAACATAATTTTCACTTCATATTCCTACCCTTACCCTCCACAATCTGCTCTTCAAATGATATTCATTTTCACACACCACTCCACAGAAACCTTCATATACAGATCTAAATATGTTTTCTTTAACTTCACTCCCTACATTCAATACACTTTTCCAATATGTATTGAATCTGATTTTATATCAATCTCAACCTATCAAACAGTGCAACACTTGATAAAGGATGCAACCATTTGAATAGTCATGTCTTTCACTAACAAATTTTCCTTGACTCAATCTCTTAATCTGCTGTGTATATGAACTTGTTTATTTCCACTCTTACTCATTGAATTGTTGCTCCACTATTCCATGTTTCATCTTCTCATAATTTATTCATATGATTTATATCTCCACATTCCATTCCACAGTACTCTTCTCTGCACACACCCTATTGTTCTGATTTTACACAACCATACTCACTCTCTTTTATTCTCACACATTCTCACATATTCACAATCATTTCTCACATCTCAAAACTCAGAAATATGTCATTGTGTTGCTTCTTCCTCTTCCTTATACTTAGAAAAAATATTTCATTTTATTCATGTCATCAAATCAACTCCTATCTTCTTATTTTTATGTCTTCAAATGAGGGTAAAGGACATACCCTTTTGCAAAGATCACCACTTTTTAGAATAGATACATCTCTTTAAAAGAAATTATTGCTCTCTAAGAAAATCACGTACTTTTGCAAATAACAATTGTTGCCTTAACAAATGACTTTGTCTTCTAGAAATTTGTATCATATGGTTTTGTCTTATTCACTTTGTCTTTTAGTGATTTTGTCTTTATCCACTTTTGTCTTTTTCTGATTTTTTCTTTATGTGACTTTTTGTCTTTTTATTAAAAATATGAATCATTGTTTTTCACTTTTAATTGTTTCCTTCTATCAACACTTAATCACTACTTTAACTTTTATGCGTTTTGTTGTTTATTACCCAACTTTAATTGCTGCTATCTTAGAATGATTGTTGTTTCATGTTTGAGACTTCACCTTCAAATTTGCATCCTAATTTTGTTCATGTTTGAATCTACTTATTCATTCTTTACAAATCTGCTCATAAGTTCTTCAAACGTCTACTCATAAACTCTTCCATATGTCTTCTTGAAGATCTGTCATACATCTCTAAATTTGTTGCTATCAACCTGCTACACATGGATAATAGTCTTGCCAATAATCATATCCATTTCTTTTTACATCAATGACAACATTTGTCCTATCATATTTGACATCAATGACAACATTTCCAATAATCTCCCCCTTTGTCATTGATGGAAACATATCTTTTGTCAACTCTTCTAACTCTCCCCCATTCTACTTCTCTCCCCCTTTGACATCAATGGCAAAGGGATGTTCATCAACCTTTTGTCTTTTAAAGAATCTGATTGTATTCTCACATCAAATGTACAAGAATGGACTTCTCCCCCTATCAAAGATTCTCTAATGCTCCCCCTTGCTCTAATGCTTCTCTTTCTTGGGTGACTTGATTCTTTGTATTCTAATTTTGTTTGGGAACAATATTTCTCTATGGTTTTTCAAAAACAAACTATCTTCTTTTGTCATGTTTCTCAAGTTAGGAACTCGTTGATCTCATCACTATCTTAGGCGTGTTCAATTCTTCCTTCTATGCTCTTGGCTGCTAGATTAAGATCATCAAGTCATATCTTCATGAGAGTCTTCTAATCTCAAGGATTTCTGATTGTCCTTATGTTCTTTTGATATCTTCTTGCATACAAATGATAACTCCTTATTCAAGGTCTTCAATCTATTGTAGTCTTTCATCATGTAGATATCAATCCATTACTTACTTTTGTTGTTGATATATTGTGCAAGTGACTTCTATTTTTAGGCTTTTCATTTGAAGGTCCTTTCCCTTTATATCAATGCAATCATTTCCTCCTTGTTTCAACTTTCCATCTCATCATTATGTCTTTGTTGCAATCCTTCTACCTTGATATTCTCGATGAAATAATTCTTATCATATATTCATGTCTTCTAAGGTATCAATGGTAACTCCATTAATATGAAGTTGAACATAAATACAATTATCCAACTTTTCCAAAATCAATTTTCTTTTGCTAGCACATGCTTGCAAAGTGTGAATATACAAGCATACCCTTTTTCTTTTCACATCTTATTTTTTTCATGGGGGTAACGGATATAATCATACTTAACTCCCCCTAAAATTTTGCTTCTCCTTACAAACTACAAGATATCACTTGTGCATGGAGTGCATAGTGCATACTGCTAGATTCATCCTCTTTACTCTTCTTGTAGTCTTGGTCTAGTTTCTTTCTCCACACTAAAGTAGGTCTTCCATTTTTTTGATTAGATGTTCTTTATCTTGTACTCTGCAAGAGTTTTCACTGACCCATATCTGCAATGTAGTGCTATGTATCCATGGTTCTTGCATTTGCAACATATAACATCTTGAGGATAATATGAATGATAGTTTCTATGCATCCACCTATGATGATATCTATTTATGTTCCATTGAACTCCATGATGTTTTATTTGTATTTTACACTTCTTTTCCTTATGACCAAAATTGTTGCACTTGTAGTAATAGCCATTGAAAGGATAATGATGTCTAGTTATATGAACCTGCTTTGGTGGAGGCTTTTTGAATGTGGCGTTTTTCACTTTTGGAGGTGTTACTTTATTTATGAAGTCATTTGGTGTATCAACATGTTCTTTATGATTTTCTTCACTTGATTTCTTTTGAGGTTCTGCAGCCTTTAAATTTGACTCTTCTTTGGTAGCCTCTTTGTTTTCTTCAACCCCAAGTCCACACTTGATGGAAGATAATCTTTGAGAGTGGATTATATTTTCCAACATTTCACTACTTTTTTCATACTTGGTGCACTGATTAAATTTGTCATTTGATTTCTCTAGTTCCTTCTTTATGGAGATGATCTCAAGTTCTAGCTTCTCACATTCAAGAACCTTTTCTTTTAGTTGTTTACGGTATCACGAACACTTCCTATGAACTTATGTTCAACCCTGAGTGTAACATGGGAAGACCTCTAAAGCTGTGGGTCACTTATAAGCGGTCAACCTCCGGAAGGCCGGCTTCCTATGGTGGCAGTATCACCTAACTACTGTTCTTTGAAAGAAAAGGGGACGAAGAGTGCATGAAAATTAAAAAATTTAAACCTATGGTGATACACCAAAATGACAAGAACAATGAGACACTCGAGTTACACTTGAGTACTGATGATGGATATACTTGCACAACAAGTTTCTGTAGATTATGCATAAGTATTTCACAAACAGGTTTGACATGCACACACTTTCAAGAAGGAAAAGCAGATTTTTTACAAATTAAAAGCTCATGTGCAATTAAGTAAACACAGTTTGTAACCTACATAATACTACCTTTGCAAAGAAAGGCATGCTAACATGAGACAAAGCTATAAGGAAAAGAAAGATTTCACGAAGTAGCTTGATCAATCACTTAAAATGCACAATATTTTTGCAAGAACAAAGGCAAATTGAACCATCAATGGTAACCAAGGTAAATTTTATATATCATGCTCCAAAATGAGTTACAGAAGTTTGCTAATCTGAGAAAGGACTGTAGAAGTCACAGACTTTCGAAAAGCATAAGGAGAACTCTCAAATGAGTTACAAAATCTACATCAGTTGAGAAAGGATTTTAGGGAAAATCACTAACTCTCTAGAATGCATAATCCGAACTCCTTTACAAAG
Source organism: Sequoia sempervirens (assembly GCA_007258455.2). NCBI lineage: Eukaryota > Viridiplantae > Streptophyta > Pinopsida > Cupressales > Cupressaceae > Sequoia > Sequoia sempervirens. The sequence goes on from VDFB02112725.1 coordinate 28,124, forward strand.
AGGCAAAAATGCCCTATATACTAAAATGTGTCGCCCCTAGGGCTTACAAAAATATCCTCCTCCAGAAGGATCCCTTTAGATATTTTGTAGGAAGTTAATGCTATGTCCCGCTATCCATGTCGGTGAAGAGTTGCTCTAGGAATGGCCTCCTTGATCTTTTGCAATACCGCATTAACTTATGGTCTTGTGTCCCTCTTCTAACCTCCCTGTCGAGCTGCTTTGAATGCTCTTGAGCTCAGAGCAGATCCACGTCGCTCATTCTGTTGATCCTCCTCTCATCGGTCAAACTGCCACGGCTCTCCTGTAGCTCACTCTGATTGGTTGAACAGATGCTTCATGGGCGCCAGAGGTCAAAGGTCATTTAAATTGAATCGCATGTCGGTGAGACACTACCGTGTCTCCCGATGCGATCATGCCCTTCAGCGGTTATCGGCATAGATCACTACCGTCGGCAAGAGTTCATAGCGAGCCCAAAAGTCATATCGACATTCATAGTGGCGGTCACCTAGACCATCGGCAAGACCTTTCGCATTCGGGAAGACCTCACGGTGAGCCCTCATCATTATACCGCTGTGCTCCTCCGTCGGCAAGACACCCATGTGTCGGTGAGACCCTCTACCGAAGGCAAACACTATACCGAGACCCTTCATTGGTCGGTAGGATCTCATACCTTCGCTGAGACATCATGGCGACTCTACTTTCCTTTCCCCAAGCTCACATCCTTTCGTTTGCAAGGCCTCCCCTACGGTCGAAGACCTCACTCTCGAATTCATTTTGCTTGGTGAGACCACCTTCGTCGGTGAGACATTATCACCGACGAACCTTCTGTCAGTGAGTGCAACTCCTTCGGAAAGACTTCCCCTGTCAGCCAGATGTCAGACCGATGTCAAACTCTCTCGGTGAGGTCACTTCATCTCGGCAAGACCCTATCGGTCGGCAAGACATCACAGCGAGCACCTTCTTTCGCCCGATGTCCTCTCTTGTCGAGGAGACCACCACTAGTCTGCAAGACCTCTCCCGAGCTTGTTTCCTTTGTTGAGACCACTTCACCTCAGCAAGACCTTGGCCTATTGGTGAACCTTTCGAGCACCCCTTTGTTCGCCGAGACCTATGTTTATTGGTAGGACATCTCCCCTGAGATCACCATCCTATGTTGAAGGCACTCCGTTTGGTGATACATCGATGCAGTCATAGAGACATCTCGGTGAGCTCCTATTTCTTCGGCTGATACTTTTCGCTATCGGTGAGACCCTACGCCGAAGGAAACACTTTTGCCGAGCTCAAACATCCTTCCTTCAGTAAGACACTGGCAAGTCGGGAAGACCTCTTGCCGAACCCCCATCATTATATCACTGCGCTCCTCCGTCAGCGAGACACCCATGTGTCAGTGAGACCTCATATCGAGCTCAAAACTTTCATCAAGACCTTTCCCTGGTTGCTGAGACATCACGACGAACTCCTTTCTTTTGTCGAGCGCATACCTCATTTCGGGGAGACATCACTTGGTCAGTGGAACTGCTTACCGAAGTCTTCATTTTTTGGTGAAGGCACTCTATTTTGGTGACATTATTGTCAAGACATGCAATAGGCCCACCCGTTGACATCTTCTTTCGCCAAGACTTTCATTAGTCATCGAGACATCACGGCGAACGGTTCTATTTCCCTAGCGCGATTCTTTCCTTTCGACAAGACCACCCTCTGTCGGCCAGACCTCATGGTGATTATGCCTCCATTTGGCGAACTCATCTCATTTTCGGGGAGACTTTTTCCTGTTGGGGAGACATCATAGTGAAGGCACCAACTTTCACCGAGACCTTATCCTTTCGGGAAGACATCTCCCCAGCTCAACCTTACGCTGAGAGTTCCATTCTTTTGGTGAGACTCCGCTTAGTCGGCCAGACCTTTTTCCGAACTTAAATCTTTCGGCGAGACTTCTATCTGGGACCACCACTCCATGTCGGAAAGACTTCAGCATGTCGGGGAGATCTCTAAAACCCACAGCGATTTAAAATGTCTGGCCGACCAAGACATTTCAAAAATGAATAGAACCCCTTCTAGTCGGCGAGACATCTGGAAGGTCTTGGCGACTTTCTCCTTAGAGGATTTTGCCGAACTTAATGGAGGCAGGCTTTCCAACTGAGTTCCTTGAGGAATGCATCATGGGGTATGATTTAATCATGTACAACAATGTCCCCATTTGGCCTTCATGAACACCTGAAACACAGATTACCTTGATTGAGCCATAGGTGAAAATAGAACCTTGGTTTCCTTACCTCTTCCTCAATTTGTTTGGCCTCTTTGATTTCCATTTTAATTCCATGATCACTTTTTCTGATTTTTCTTTTGTTTCCTTGTCCTCTTGACATTGTGATTTTAACCTTGAATTCCTTTAGCTTGAGTTTCTCAATCTTACAATAGGAATTCTCAAGATCTACTTCTTTATCTCTTCCATCATAGTATTCTTCATATGCATCAAATCTTTCTTTGAGGTTTTTGTCAAAATGAACTTTCTTTGCAGCCAATTTATTGCTCAAGTTATTGCTTGAATCATCTTTTTCTAAGTTCACCACTTCAATGTTCTTTTCTCCTCTTGTATTCTGCTTTATTTCACATGTGTAAGGTCATCTTCATTTATCACTTCATCATTTTCTATTTCCATGAGTATTCCAAGTGTCACTTCATCATAGATGTTGGCATCTATGATATCAATACAATCATTACTACATATAGAATGGGTTTCTCTTTCAAAGAATTTTTTTTCCATTACTTTGTCCCTTGCACTTGGTTTTTTGTTACCAATATTCTTCTTAGAATTATTTCTTCCCTTATTTCCTTTTCTTTTTCCCATGTGTTCTCACACAATCTACCTTCAAGCGGTTAGGCTTTATAGAAGGCACCCACTCTGATACCAATTGAAGAGCACAAAGATATACTGAGAGGGGGGGTTGATCAGTATATCAAAAAACTTTTACCCTCTTGACTTTTATCAACTTTAAACTCCACACAATATCAACCATGCAAGAATATAACAATATGAACAAGTTGACACCAAGATTTTATGTGGAAGCCCTTACGGGAGAAAACCACAGTACAAATAATGTACTTTATGAATTATATAAGTATTACATTGAATGTAGGCACCAACCTACTTGAATCACCAATATGATTTAGTAGGAACCAACCTACAAGGAGCACCAACTCCTAAAGTTCATAGGCACCAACCTACTAGAGGCACCAACCCCCACTTGCCAAGCACCAACTTAGCAAAAATAATAACTTCAAGAATAATTCTCCACCTTCAATGTTGCTTCCTCAACGGATGATGGACATTGCTGCTCAAATATCCTTCTTACAAATCTGCTATAATCTTCTCTATGGATTTTTCATATATTCCTCTCCTATATCTTTATATGAGTCTTGTCAAATTTGTATATATATCTGCTGGTGTAAAATATTTATCTTCAAAACTCCACACCCAAATTTGATCCAGTCACAACTTCCCTTCCTTCTCACAACTCTAATCCAATCACAAATATGATTCAAAATAAACTTTCGATCTAATCACAAATATGATTCAAACATAATTTTGATTCAATCACAAATCTGACTTCATATGAAGTAAGTCATTTCTTTTCAAATCAGGTTTACACATATAAACTTTCTTCTCTCACAAGTCTAATCACACACTTTCTTCTACCTCAAATCTGATCCAAATCAAGTGCTCTTTCACTTCACAAATCATATCACTATTACACCAATATTTTCACATAGATTTATGCTTCTTATCTTCACATATATTCATCATATATGTTTGCATTTATCATTCATACATGGTTTGCATATACACTCAAAACAAATATGAGTTACACTTCATTTTTCTGCCCTTTAACTTCTTCTAGATCTTCTTTAACACATCTCACAATTCATCACAAATATGAATGCATACTTCTCTAAAAATTGCTCTTCATATGCTTGGATTTGCTAGTATACATAACATAATTTTCACTTCATACCACACTCAGCTTCATATTCCTACCCTTACTCTTCACAATCTGCTCTTCAAATGATATTCATTTTCACACACCACTCCACCCAAACCTTCATATACAAATCTGAATATGTTTTCTTTAACGTCACTCCCTATATTCAATACACTTTTCCAATATGTATTGAATCTGATTTTATATCAATCTCAACCTATCAAACAGTGCAACACTTGATAAAGGATGTAACCATTTGAATAGTCATGTGTTTCACTAACAAATCTCCCTTGACTCAATCTCTTAATCTGGTGCGTATATGAACTTGTTTATTTCCACTCTTACTCATTGAATTGTTGCTCCACTATTCCATGTTTCATCTTCTCATAAATTATTCATATCATTTATATCTCCAAATTCCATTCCACACTCTTCTCTACACACGCCCTGTTGTTCTAATTTTACACAGCCATACTCATGCTCTTTTATTGTCACACACTCTCACATATTCACAATCATTTTCTCACATCTCAAAACTCAGAAATATATGTCAATGTGTTGCTTCTTCCTCTTCCTTTCCTTATGCTTAGAAAAAATATTTCATTCAATTCATGTCATCAAATCAACTCCTATCTTCTTATTTTTATATGTCTTCAAATGAGGGTAAAGGACATACCCTTTTGCAAAGATCGCCACTTTTTAGAATAGATACATCTCTTCAAAAGAAATTGCTGCTCTCTAAGAAAATCATGTACATTTGCAAATAACAATTGCTGCCTTAACAAATGACTTTTTCTTCTAGCAATTTGTCTCATATGGTTTTGTCTTAATCACTTTGTCTTGTAGTGATTTTGTCTTTATCCACTTTTGTCTTTTTCTGATTGTCTTTATGTGACTTTTTGTCTTTTTATTAAAAATATGAATCATTTTTTTTCACTTTTAATTGTTGCCTTCTATCAACACTTAATCATTACTTTAACTTTTATTTGTTTTGTTGTTTATTACCCAACTTTAATTGCTACTATCTTAGAATGATTGTTGTTTCATATTTGAGACTTCACCTTTAGATTTGCATCCTAATTTTGTTCATGTTTGAATCTACTTATTCATTATTTACAAATCTGCTCATAAGTTCTTCAAACGTCTACTCATAAACTCTTCCATATGTCTTCTTGAAGATTTGTCATACATCTCTTAATCTGTTGCTATCAACCTGGTACACATGGATAATAGTCTTGCCAATAATCCTATCCATTACTTTTTACATCAATGACAACATTTCCAATAGTATACATAAATTCATGGTTGTTAAAGTTTTGATTAGAGGTAAAAGACGGGTTTTGAAGGGGCCCAAAACCCTTTACAAAAAGAAACAACTAAAACAAAAAGGGAACAACATTAAACAACCATCAGCCCAAAGTCAACAAACCACCAGCCAAAAAATAGCCAGAAACTAGCAAACACCATTACATATTGTTCAGAATTTCAACAACTTCCATCTCACTAGCAGCAAGTTTTTGTCCCTTAACCCCAGTATCGAAAACCTCAACACCCAAGGCCCCAACCTAATTTTTCAATCTATTTCTAGTCCTAACCCCAGGCCCACCAGTTTTTACCTCATAGCTCAAAACAAAACCTTTAGCAACACCCTTAATAGCAACATCCTCCACCATCAGCTTACCCTCAGTAGCCATAACATCAATAGACAAAATTTCCTCTCTTTTTAGGGGAGAAAGCCATCGCAAAGTCTGACATAGTCAAGACTTTAGGGGATTCTCCACTCTTCATAACCACATTCCAAATTTTATCAATTTTCTCCTCAAGGGATAGCATTCTTCCCTCCATACTCTATTTCAAATTGACGGTTTCCTCCACCACAGTATCATCAACACTATTGAGTCTAGCCATTAAATTATCAATTTGGCTTTGGATCGAAGGGTCCTCATCCTTGCAAGCAATACTTCTAATACGAACATTGGTCCTATTGATCTCATGAAAGAACCATTTAAATAGTTTAAAAATCACATTGACACTGTCACAGGCCGATCCCAACACATCAGAAAGATCCTCCCTATAAAAAATTTCAATGTGATTACCCACAAAAATGTCCTCTTGAAAAGAACTCTCATGAACCTTATCATCAAAAGCATCCTTACCTTTACCAGTAGGGATAGGAGACTTCATCTTACGAATGGAATTGGCAATTTGCTCCACAACATCCTTCCTCTTTTGAATCCTATTTGCATCCGCTTTATTAGTTCCCGCAACCTATTCACCACCAATAGCTCTAACCTTCTCCTGCTTTGGCAACCCTATGAAAGTGCTCGGAACAACCTCACCATGGAAGTCACCAACCATAGAGAGAGGGACATCCTTCTCCATGTGTTGACCAAGTTTCAAAACCCTTCTCTTCCAGCTTCCCACCTCAGGTTCCTGCACATGTCTAGATGCAGGGGGAGGAGAAGAAGCTTCCCCATAAAGAACATTTTTATCTCTGCCCCCCTTAGAAGGAACAATCGCCTCCACATCATCATTGCAAGTCATATAACCCGTTTCCTCATCCATTTTCCTTTTCCTAGATTTACCCTAAACAAGGGATATGGGGCCCTCCTCCAAAGAGGCATATGAATCTGAGACATAGTCAACATCATCATCCCTATCCGACTTAGATTCTTTATTAAAATAAGCCTCCTCCTCCTCAGTTTCTTAGAAGCCCTTTCCTCACCCGATTCAGTTTCATAACCCTGCCTAGCTTTAGTAGAAATATCCTTCGGAGAAACAAGAGTTTTATGGACATCATGAGCTTTCACATGTTCATAAATCAAAAGAATCAACCCTAAATGCAAGACAAGGTTTTTGGGATTCTTCCTATGCTCTTTAATCCCACAGTCCATCGACACCAACAAATAATATGGATATGACACCCATTTCTTGTGCCTAAAATGGTTAAGCAACAGAAAATGGTAATTGTTAATGGCTATGTATCTTCCTTCCAGGGTTACATACCTCATGATTTCTTTGACAACATCCCGCCAGAGAGCTTTCAGGGAACTCCTTAGATACCCACCACTCTTCGCGGGCTTCAAGTCATCAATCTCATTCTTCTTAAAGAAAAGGGACATCGTGGCCTGTGATTCTTTCTTATCCCTATACACTTTCATACCCTTAATTGCTAGGCCAATAATCTAGGCTATGAATTCCTCATCCACCGCAATTTCCCTACCACCCAAGTCTAGGGTTCTCCTTTTCCACCCTTTCTCAACCAATTTAGTAACTTGAGGATTATTGCCATGCAATTTCTCCATGAAAGGAGTTAGACCAACCTTTTTCTAAAATATCCCACACCTCCTTTCTCAGCTTAGTAGTATCACAGGATTTGGGCTCGACATGATTTTTGTCCCCACCCATGATGATAGAAAATAGAGACCAAGCACTCAACGGGAAACTCAAAAGGAAGCAGCAAACACCACCCAAAACATAATTATCCAACAGAAAACTTTGGAAGCATATGCAACTCACACCCACAATCTGTGTGAAGGAAGCCATAGGACATACATACCATAATGAATTTGAACTCTGCGCCATATGACATCATTTCCTCAAAATCATAACCATAACATCCTTACTAATGACATTCAACCACGTGAGCAAGGACATGCACACCTTAATGAATAAATTAACAATCATTTATAACAATAGTCGTGGCCTCATAAGGGATGGGGTCATTTAAATCCTAGACCTTACTATCTCTAACACCAAAGTTAGCAAAGAAATCAGCTAACTTATTTCCCTTTCTCAATATATGGGAAATATAAACATTATCAAAGGATTTAATAATTTCAATAGAATCCTTGATCAAGGCTTCAATTGTCCAAGACGGGGGAGATATATTCTTCAAATTATTAATAATTTTCAGAGAATCACCCTCCAACCAAATCTTCTTGTACCCTCTTCTCTTAGCCAAAACAAGACTATGATAGGTAGTTGATGCCTCCGCAAAGTGGTTTGTCTGAGTTCCCAAAGGGAGTGCCACAGTAGAGATGAGCCTACCATTAGAATTTCTAATCACTCCCCCACATCCAGCAGGTCCCAGATTACCTTTAGCAGCACCATCAAAGTTGATCTTAACCCAACCATCTGGTGGCGCCTTCCAAGCAACACCATCTCTTGAAGATTTCCCTTTAGAGATTGGGAGAGATATATCACAAGGAAACTTCCACTTTTGAGCAATTGAAATATTATAGGAGCAGAGATTAATCTTTTGGCCATTGTGGAAGGAGATCCCAAAAAGAAAATTTTCCTTTAAACTAGTACAAATCTTATGGGCCACAGATAAAGCAAGAAGGGCAGAGTTCCTGAAAATTCTATTGTTACGCTCCAACCACACCCCCCAAATCAAATGAGGCAGAGAGAGAGACCACAAAATTTTCAAGGCCAGATTGGATGAAGGGCACACCCATTGGAACCATAAGTCTTTAACAGAGCTAGGGAACACCCAACTAAGATTCCAAAGTGAAAGCACATGATTCCAGATCACACCAACATATTTGCACCCAAACAACAAATGACAAGTACTTTTTGCTTCCTCTTCACAAAGAAAGCATCTATTGGGAAAAAAAACCTCTTTTTATCATATTATCTGTAGTAAGAATTTTATTCTAATAGAAGAGCCAGAAGAAAATATTGATCTTAGGAATCAGTCTAGAGGACCAAACAGAAGCCCAAAAAGGAGGTGGACCCGTAAAGGAATCATTAAGAGAAAAAGCCGAAGCAATAGAAAAGTTACCCTCAGAAGACGGCTTCCAAACAAACCTATCAGGAGAAGGACTAATTGGAATGTGAACTCTAGATATAGCCTTATAAATAATTTCAAGACTAAGGTCCAACTCATACAATTTACTCCAATAACCTCCATCAATATAATTAGCAACAAATCTGCCAACCAGACACAAACCAAGGTCCATAAAGGGATGAACCCAAGGATGATCCTTTAGAGGTCCATTACTAATCCAATTATCATCCTAGAATAAAATACTCCTCCCATTCCCCAACTGCCAGGAGAGACCCTTAGCAACAAGCCTACGAGCCTTCAACATAGAATTCCACAACACAACGATTTGGAGGATTAAACTCATGAGAAACCACATCTCTGATCCCATCAACACCATGTAAGTATTTACTCCAAGTGATTTTTTCCCTCTCACTTTTGGCTAACAAGAGATTCCACAGTTGTTTCCCCAAGAGGGCAATGTTAAATAGTCTAATTTTGCGAATACCCAACCCCCTACCCTTTATCGGTTGACAGACATCATCCCAAGCAACCAAATGAGTTCTTTTTTATCTTCAACCCCCATCCATAAGAGGTTTTTCTAAATGCCTTCCAAGATATCCACAAATTTCCTCGGCATATGAAACAGACTAAGAGCATATACTAGAATATTCTAAAAGGTAGATTTAATCAGCTGAACTTTACCCGCTTGGCTCAATAAGGCCCCCTTCCACCCAGCCAACTTGGAATTAAATTTTTCGATCAGCCCCCTCCACAAAGAATCAGGGGCCTTAGAACATAAGGGGAGTCCCAGGTAAGAAGTAGGCAGTTCACCAATTTGACACTACAAGATTCTAGCAATCCTAATCTGTCTTTGAATCAGAGTGTTGAAGAAGAAAATAGCACTCTTCTGTAAGCTAACTTTCTACCCAGATGCAACCTCATATATATATAAAATCCGTTTAATAGCCTTAGCTTGCTTAATAGATGCCTACCCAAGCAAAAGAGAATCATCCACAAATTGTTGATGAGAGCACACAAGATTAGCAGAAGAGGGGGCTAACCCAAATATAAGACCAGAATTAACAAATCTTTGGATAAGATGACCCAAAGACTCCACCATTATGATAAACAGGAAAGGAGAAATAGGGTCTCCTTGCCATAGACCCCTAGAGAAATCAAAGAGAGGAGAAGGATACCCATTGATGAGCACAGAGAACCAAGGGGTCGAAATAAGTTGAAACACCAAAGCCACCAACTTCTCTCCAAAACCAAAGGAGAGAAGGATCTTAGACAAAAAACCCCAATCCACCCTATCATAAGCTTTGAGTAAGTCAAGTTTAAGGATAAAACTAGCCTGCTTATTAACATAAAGAGAATGAATATTCTCATGCACAGAGAGAATGAAATCCAAAATTTTCCTACCAGCCACAAAACCATTATGTTGAGGGGATATGATAAGAGGCAAAATATTTTGCAACCTCAAAGCCAAAACCTTAAAGAGAATCTTATAGATAGAGTTGCACAAAATGATAGGATGAAATTCCTCAAAAGAAGAAGCCCTGGGCTTTTTGGGAATAAAAACAATAAAAGAGGAGTTCATTTCCTTTAAAAGGGAACCCGATCTAAAAAACTCCTTAGTAGCCGCAACCACATCTTTCGCAATAATTTCCCATAAGGACTGAAAAAAGAACAAAGGGAAGCCATCAGGGCCTGGGGCCTTATTACCTTCAAAGGAGAACACAACACCCCGAACTTCCTCCACCGAATGAATACAAACTAACTACCTATTGGTTTCACCATCCACCAGCAGAGGTATATCCCTTAGAATATCCTCTTGATAAGCCACATCAAGCACACCCTCCACATAAAGCAGCTAAGAGAAGTAAGAAGCCACAGCATTCTGGAGATCAACATCCTTTTCCAGAGCTTGATCATTATAGTTAATCAAATTAATTCAGTTCGAAGCTCTGTGTTTCAATGTAGAAATATGAAAAAACTTAGTGTTTCTATCACCACTCTTCAGCCACATAATCCTCAAACGCTGCTTCCAAAATTCCTCCTCCTTCGCAATAATATTATGCAATTTGGAAAGCAAAACATTTTCCTTCATAATCAAATCTTGATTATACCCAGACGATTGAATAACTTGTTGAATCATGTGAAGCTCCTTAGACACTCCATCTTTCTCCTAAAAAATATGACCAAAGGAAGTACGATTCCATTTTTGAACATTAAGCTTAACATTAGCCAACTTTTTCACAACTCTATACATAGCCGACCCATCCACATTGATACTCCACCAATCCTTAACCAAACTACCCAAATCTAGATGGCAAGTCCACATTTTCTCAAACCGAAAAGAAAAATTCTTCTTACCACCCAGCAAATCTACAGACAAAGCCAAAGGGAAGTGATCCGAACCCAATCTGGTCAACGCTGAAAGAGAGCAAGAATAGTGGACTAACCACTCAGGGTTTAAAAGGGAATGATCTAGCTTGACCTGGATTAGGGCATCACCCACACGCCTATTCGACTAGGTAAAGGAAGCCCCTTTCAAATCAAGATCAAGAAGAGCTTAATCATTTATGAACTGCATAAGGTCAGATCTACTATCATCCACATTTTTTGATCCACCCATCTTATCATCATGATGCAGAGGAGTATTAAAGTCACCAATAACCAGCCAGTTATCAATATTATGACAAACTTTAAAAGAGGCAAGATTCACTCAAAGCCTTTTTCTAGCATTTTTACAATTAGAAGTATAAATATTAGACAGAGTCCAAGAAAACTTATCATGAAGGTGAAAGAAATAAGTAGCCACATGATTACTGTCATTGAAAACCTCCACACCTCTAATCACCCGAAGATTCCAAAAAGTAACAATCCCACCAGAGGCACCCGCCACCTCAGAGCAATGCATACCACAATCTTTGAAAAGATTCAATTTCAATCTAGAAAGTTTATCCACACCCATTTTCATTTCTTGAATTAAAGCAATATCAGGACAACGATCTCTTAGCAGATTAACTAGGATATCATGTTTATGAGGGTGATTCAGACCCCTCATATTCCAAGAAATAATCTTCATAAAAGTTTATGGGAAGTTCTCTTAGAGCACATATCCAACAGAGTTCTTTGCATACCATCAACAATATCCATTTGGCTCTCTTTATCCCTAGTGACATTAGTTGGGGACCTACCTCTACCACGTGGCTCAGAACCACAATATGATCTCTTTTTGTTCCTTGTCACGATCCCTGGCGAAGGAGAATGCTTCTTCCTATTGTGGCCATGTACCATATCAAAAGGCAGGTTATCCACATCCTCCAACTCCTCAGACTCCTTAACATCAGGTTTCATCTCTAACCCCTCATCTTTCAACACCACACTTTGAGGAATCCTTCCCCCAAGAGGAGAACTAGATTCAACCATCACATAAGAAAGACTATGAGGAATCCCCCCCCATGGGGGGAACCATATTCAAGAACCATGAAAGAATTATTTTCCTCCAATAGCACAGAACTATCCATATTGGGCAAAGGGGACAAGCAAAACTTTTCAACCTAAAGCTCCTGATTCACATCCCCCTGAGCTGGTTGAAAATCAACCACCTTCTCTAACTCATTCATAGATTTATCTTGACTAACCTCCAAGGGAGGCTCACCTCCCGACTCCATCTCTGGAGCATGAGGTATTATAGATTCCACCTCATGAGCTAGAGGTTTCTCTTTTTCTCTCCACTGTTTACTCATTTGCTTAGGAACTTTGAGAGGACATTTCTTGGCCCAATGGCCAACTTTTTTACAATGGAAGCAGGTAAAGGGGTTTGATTCAAATTCAACCATTTGGTCCCACACTCTAAGTTTAGAGTTAATCTTCACCATGGAAGGAAAATCAGCAGATTGCTCCACATTCATAGAAAATATAGAATAAACCAGCCGCTTCCTTGACATCGTCATTTGGTTGATCGACAACAGACAACCAAACATGCTAGAAATCCCCTTAAACACCTCCTCATCCCAGAATTCTAGTGGGAGGCTAGGCAGTCTAACCGAAACTGGAGTAGCAGAGAATGAACACAAGTTCAAATTAAAACCCGTTTCCCATTTCTTCAGCATCAAGGATGACTTTCCAAGAAACCATGGGCCCCCTGTCAATGCCATCACCATATCATCTTCACAAGTAAAGGAAAAAGAGAACCCTTTGGCCATAGCAACCACATCTATTTGTCCTTTAGGTTTCCAACAAGTCAAAATAAACTTATGCACCAACTCAATATGAGGCCAAGGACCAACAAATTTACCCAGCAAAACCATGTCCATATTAGTCATTCTTTTGTCAACAATGCAATCTGGGACAGTAACAGAGTACTCCCCAGTCTTTTTATTAGCAACAAAAGGCACCAGAGGTGAAGTAATTTTTCCTCTAGGCTTAGCCCCAAACAGATTTGACCAATCGATAGAAGATCTCGACAAGAAAGCATTCCTAGCTTTATCAAGCCCAAGACCCTCCATAGAAGGAGTCCCATCACACCCATCTGAGGACAGGACATTCCTTGACTTTTCTTAGCCATGTACCACATTTTCAAAGCCAAGCACCGGGGAATGCATCAGGCACACATTCTTTGAAGCCCCTTTTCCATCAGACAAAACATTAGCCACAAAAGGGGACCCACTCAACTTACCTGTAGCAAGGGTCCCGCCCGACATCACCTTTTCATCAGCACACCATCCACCATTATCACCTAAAGCCACATCCTGATCTCCCACCTTTTTAGAATTTGAAAATTTTCCACCACCATCGCCACCACCTGAAGAGCTCCCCATGATATACTTAGTGTTGGTTGTTAAAGTTAGTGATATGGGAAAAGTTTTTTGTTGATATTTTCACTTAATGCTCTTATAAGGATCTAAACCCTAGTGCTTGTATTTCATTAAATATTACCTTCTTTGCCAATATCAAAGGCACTATACTCTACATCAGAAATATATGGTGGCTAGTTGAGGTCATAGATCATTCACATGTCTTCAATCCATTGAGGTTTTTTAAATTGATTAGGGTTCCTTCTTTGTTTAAAAACTTGTTCAAAAACCCTAAATGTTCCTTTTTCTTCATTAAGTTCATTATGCAAGGTTCAAAATAGGGTTTCTTTTCTTATAATTCAAAGTTGACTTGTTATAAGTGGTTAAGAATTACTTAAGTGTATACTTAAGGGGGTTACCTTCATTTGACAATCGACCCCTTCTTTTAGGTTAACCTTCTAGACAAGTTAAAAACTTAAAAACCTATCGCTCAATCTAAGATCTATAGTTTGAGTTTAATTGTTTGGTTGGAAGGCTTCAAGAATCTAAGGTCGAAATTTGAACTTGCAAATGGTTACTTCAAGAGGCTTATACTTTGATGAGCATTAGGAAGTCTTTTGCTTTGTTTCAATTATTCACAATTTTGATAACTGTTTGAAGACAACGAAGGGTTGCAAGGTAAAAGGTTACCAATGCAATAATGTGATTTGAATTTTGGTGTTCTCGATGAGAATGTGAGGAGTTAGTGATACCATTTTTTTACAAAGATATACACAAAGAGAAAAACTATAAGTTGGTAGCAGTGATGGAGGGTTGAATACAATAACACCATGTTTTTTATAAGACAAAACATAGAAAAGAGATTTGAAGATTAGTTTTTTATGAGGACATTTTAATATAATTTGTATGAGATATCAAGTTCCTTGAATGTAATGTTTTTTATGGAAATAATTGTAGCATCATAAATTGTCACCCTTGACAATTTCACACTATTTTTGGCTCCCTCCTAAGTGCATGTGCCTATTTACGATTATTATTTACCTGTTTAATTATCATTTTTAGGAAATTGATTTAAGTCTGGGAAATTAAATTAAATATTTATCTAACATACCTTTTAAAAGCTAATAAGGCTGGACTAGGGCACCCAATACCCTTGCCCCAATTAATTAGGCCCTAAATATCATATTTTATTATCGATGTCAATATTTTTTTGAATTCAAAATCCTTTGTCAACTTATCATAACAGTTAATGTGAAGTATGTTGAAACTCATATAAATACAATCCTTTCCATCAATTTGAACTACTAAGCAATGTGAATATATTTTGAGCACCCTAAAGGTAAATAATGCAATTCAAGAGCACAATAAGTAGAGGATCTACAAAATTATTTTAGTCAATTACAAGTCCGCAACACATCAACAAATTCATGTTTATGTATTGTAATATGTTTCATGTTTATGTTTATTTATTATTATGAGTACTAAAACTTGTAGGATATCCAAGCATCCTCCAATTTATCCTTGTATGTGATGAGAAAAGTGACTCCAGTCCAACAAGAAATGTAAATTTGAGTAGTAGGTTATAGTTGTGCTATTTATCATTCATTTTTATCCATTTGCCTATGCTCTCCCTAGAGAATGTAATTTATATGATCATCATTATAGCCACTTGTGGAGGTGGAAACACCAATATGCTGTTTGACCAAGGAAATCCCCTATATGACACAACCCTTCCCCCTCATCCTTCTTGCAAGTTACAAGTCTGAATTTGATTCAAGTGGATTGGAGGTCTCAAGGAACAGTTGAATATAGTTGGCACAATTGATTTCTTCAAGATAAAATGATGGGGCCATAGACCTAGATTGAAGCATACAATTTTCCATCTCCTTTAATGATTTTTTCTTTCTTTTGACAAAAATATTTTGTTGAGGAGTGTAGGGAACTAAATAATGATGTTTTGATTAGGGGTGAAAAATAGGTTTTGAAGGGGCCCGAAACCCTTTACAAAAGAATATAGTTGATGCACAAGAGATCAACGGTAAGCATAGATCAGCCCAACAACAACACGTTGCTTTTAAAGATAACTCACCAACAACCCAACAACAACCTCTAACAGATTATCATGACAACACAGGCTACAAAAGGCATACAAGCATGGGTCTGAAGCCTAGATACAACCTAGTCTTATCCTGGACCAGAAACCCTACCCAAATTTTGACTGTAGAAACTACCTAAAACACTCAGGAAACAAAACCACAAAGCAACAACCAACCTTCTGCTCAGAAATAGCAGAACAAAACTTGACAAAGGAAAAGAAAATTTAATGGTAAAGACCACCATTAAACCCAACCACCTAATAAAAAACACTAGTACACAAGAGGAGAAACACCCCTTGAAGCACCCAAGTGCACCACAGACCAACTCCAAGTACAACTCGAGAGGACTGAGCTCCCCTCTATAGGAGAGGATACTATGAAAACCCAAAACACCAAAAGCACACCTCTCCAGCAACCTTGGGCTCCACCTCGATAAGAGAAACTTCCACCTCAATAGGAACACCACCAGAGGAAACCAAAAAGAGGACTTCCATCCACATCCAACACACCCACCTCCAACTCAATAGGAAATGACTTCTGACCATCAAGAGTTGTCTTCTCCTCAACAAAAGACATAGTGCACAGGAAATGGAAGAAAGTCACAGCTCCTAAAGACTGGGGAAACACACCATCCTTTGGCTGAGCATACAAGGGATCCAAAAGAGAGACCACAACCAAACCAACATGAATATCCAAGGGAGCAAGAGGGAAAGGCATTCCACTCCACTAGCTTAAAACACCGCCCATCTTCCAAGACAGGCCCAATAACAGAAGACTCCTCCAAGAGAAAGCTCGGAGCCAAGAGCAAAAGATAACCCCCTTCGAAAAAGATAGCCAAGATAACCATGAAGGGTACCCAAAAGCTTTGATAGAGAGCCCAAGAATAACACAAGAAGCAAATGAAACCCACCTCCCAGTAGGCACCACTGAAGCTCCATCATTAGAAACACTAACCACATCAAAGAGACCCCACCATGGGTACCCAAAAGCTCTGAGAAAGATCCCAAGAGACAACAGACTCCAAGAGCCCTACAGCACAAGCATGTGCCACACCTCCAATAGCCAAGGCTTATCTCGAACATCCAAAAAAGCCAAGTAAACCCTTCTTTCAGCAGGAGGAAGAAAGGGCTTCTCCGAGCCAAGAGAACCACCCTTAACCAACTAAGCACCAAAAACCATGAGAAGAACAAAGCATCCTCCCAACACACCATGATCAACCACTCCCATCTAAGGGAGAGTCACAGAGTGCACAATAGCACAACAAAGGCTCACACCAACAACCACAGTCAGGGTTGTCCCATAGCAACCCCCACCCACGCTCACTATAATGAACACAACGAGCCCGACATCACCAAAAGACACATGGGAACCCTCGAAAGCAAGAAAAATAGCATTCCAAATAGGAGTAACTAGCACCCACCGTGAGCCAAACACCACCCAAGAAAGAGCAGGACTCAACCCACAAATAGAAAAGGAAAAGACCCCTCCTACGATGTCGTTGTCAGTATCCTCTACCACAACAACCATCTTTGACAGGCCAATAAGAGCCAGGCTAGACTACATCAAAACCAAGACACCAACAGCAACAGACAGATTGCCATCATCCTCTATAGAATCTTCCTCTCCCTTAGAGGATTTCAAATCCCCACTCCCGTGTGCCCTCTCGTTCGCACTCCCACTCGCCATTTTCTGTAATCTAACTAAATACTGATGTTGAATACCATGTTGAACAAAATACTCCATAAAGGTCTATTTCACATATTCTCTCCATTATTTGTGTGTATCTAATGAATAGAAGAGCATGACTGCTTCTCCATGAACACCTTGAAGGTCTTGAAAGTGTTGAAGACATCACTTTTGCACCTAATAAAGTACACCCAAGTGTGATACGAGTAATCATCAATGAAAGTGAATACATACTTGGCTCTTGAAAATGAAGAAGTTGGACATGACATGAGGTCGCTATGAACAAACTCAAGTAAGATAGTACCATGATGGGCCTTACCCTTTGAAAAGGGTTCCTAATGATGTTTTCCAAGTACACAACCTCAAAAAACACCCTCTATGCAAGACACATGTAATGTCCTCTTTTCATCAGTGA
Organism: Sequoia sempervirens; assembly: GCA_007258455.2. Classification (NCBI taxonomy): domain Eukaryota; kingdom Viridiplantae; phylum Streptophyta; class Pinopsida; order Cupressales; family Cupressaceae; genus Sequoia; species Sequoia sempervirens. The sequence goes on from VDFB02112725.1 coordinate 45,877, forward strand.
ATAGCTTAGCAGTTCATCGGCCTATTCCGGAGGCTCATAGGCTAGATTGTGGTGAAATTAGGGTTTCCAAGCTTGGAGGTTTTGTGGTATTTTTTTTATTTACTATTTTTAGTAAATACTATTTATGGCAGTAAGCAGTTGTCTGTCTTCAATTCATCTTTTTAGTTGGTGCAGTTGCTGTGATCAAGTTTTGGCTTCTTAAGGCTTTATTTGGTGAAAATATTTGAATAAAGGCATTAATGTTATATTTCTCTGTTAACCCCCCCTTGGCCTAAGGAGATAACTTAAAGTTCTTTTAAAAAGAGGGTCATGAAAGGGTACGCCCTCATTTAAGAAGAAATTTATTATTTTTGAAAACTTTGATGTCTTTAAAAGTGGACGCCACCTTATGAGAAGATTAATATTTTGATGAAATTTGAAAAAAGAATCTAAAAGGTGACTCTTGGCGTACCTTCTTGGAATGTGAAGATTTTTCTCATTTTCTATAAAAGGCTTTGCTCCAGCTTTTGGTATCTACTGTTTTATCATACTATTATGCTGTCAAAATGACATTTTACTTCGAGGATGTTTCCTCGTAGCCAATCACCAATTTTGTGTTTGAAATACAACACCTAGTTGGCCTTTTTCTAATTCTCAAATCAGACTAGCAGATTGTGCTCGAAAGTTGAAGAATTTCTGGAGTTTTTTATAGTTTTGACTTTGTTGGTTCATCTATAGCTGAAGGTGGTTTTTGCATACAACTTTTGGAGTGATTTTATTTTTCTTATGGGTAGTTTACCAATTCATTCCTTCACCCAAGGTGACCATCTTTGGAGGTTATCAGATTTTATTTTTGAGTTTATGATTTTTACTTGTCAAAATTGCCCTTGCTCAAGGCCGTCCCATTCTGGAACATTGGGAATTGTGCTAAGAAAATAATACTCATCATTTGTTGTTGCTTCTTCATCATGGAATGGGCGCCTATCTTCCAGGAGATCATTGCAACTGATTTCACACCATTTGGAGGTAATTTGACCAAGTTATGAGTATTTCATGTTGTTCT
>VDFB02112726.1:0-29324 GCA_007258455.2 Sequoia sempervirens
AGGAATATCATGAAACATATTGGTATAAGAGAACAAGCGAAATCACAGGAAAATGAAAAATGTTCTAAAACCCACATTAAATAGAAGTTTGAAATTTGGAGAATAGAACAAGCAAACTACGATAATGAACAATTTGTTATGGGGAACTGGAAAAAATAATATGATGAAGAAGAGTTTTTTGTGGGGTAGTTCGAACAAATATAAGACATTGCCAACCCATGTAATTACCAAGCTCCACCCCCTACATAAACAAACATGGGTAGTTTGTTTCAGGGAGCTTCAAGCAAATTAGGAAAACATGAATATCATGAAACATATTGATACAAGATTCGAGCTATGTTGTTTGTTAATAAATATTGAAGAGAAATAGGGAAATTGTATAGGAGCTGTTAGAAGGAGAATTATTTGCAACAAGTCGTTTTACATGGGTATGTTGCATAAATGATTTCTCTACAATATTTAATGGAAAGTAATGTAACTAAAATTTACAATTAAGCTTGTGGCGTTATACACATTTTTTAGAGATTTTTGCATCATATAATTGTTGTCATGGCCTGGAGAAAATAGTTGTGGTGATAAAGAACTGGGTTTAAATAATTGATTTGGCAAGTTGAAAAGATATTTGTATAAGCATGGAGAAAAAAATAGTTTTGTGGCTTTTAAGTGTTATTCTAATAGCTCTTTTATCTATTCAGGTTTATATTTTTAGCTGATAGGATATTTGTTTGAAGTTTCCATTGGGATTTTCATCGACTCAGCCATGAATAGGATTTGTCGTCTAATAGCTCTTTACAATTTCTCTATTTGTTTATAATATTTACTAGCAGGAAATGTACCTCAAATTTATGTCTATATACATGCATTGAATTCCCTGTTTGATATTTTTAAAAGCACATATAGGAAGAAATATATATCGATATATATAGACCAAGACCGTTGTGTCTCGATTGAGAATGCAACAACAATTTATATATGCACATGTATATCTAAACAATTGTGTATGCTATCTTTATCTGTATTTAGGTAGAATTTGATTTGAAAAGAGTTAAAAATATCATATGTAAGTATTATTTATCTTCTGAGAAAATTCCTACAATACAGTCATAGCATTAAATTATATAGCATTGAGGTGTTGTTAATATCAGAGCATTGAATACATTCAAAAAGCATCGAAAATAGTGTAGCTTGCATTAGCTTGTTGCTACCATCTTGATTGCCATTGTCCAATAGCACAAGCAATCATTTCCCATTTTGCTTTAGTGTTCGAATGTGGCCAGGAGTCCCCCTATGGTGTATATATTTTAATAAGCTCTGAAGTTAAAAACATGTTGCTGGTTTGCATAGCTTTTTCCCTTTCGTTGCCCTTCGCTTTGCACACTATGTAGAACCCACATGGATCTGATACTATGCATCTTTCACGTTGTAACCATTAACATAGGAGTACAATAAATGATCCTTTGGAGATAGAAAAGTAGAATGAGGAAGAAGTTGAACCAGAGAAGCATGATGATGTCCCTACGAAGCATGATGAAGGTGAAAAAGATAAAGCTGAAGGAGAAAAAGATAAAAATGAAGGTGGAGGAAATTATGAAGAAGGAAACAAAGATAAAGATGAAAAAGAAGTGAAAGTAGAAGAAGAAGAAGAAGAGAAGGTAGAAGAAAAGGAAGAAGAAAGAGTAGAGGAAGAAGAAAAGAATGGGGAATCTACTGAGAAGAATGAAGAAGATCAAAGGCAAGTTGTAGAATCTCAAAGGTCCCCCAAAGAATTATCCTCTTGCGATGATGTTTTGAAAGGCTTGCTATCTAAGCAGATCAAGTTCCAACTAGTGATTCCTTGAAAACTTCTATAACTCCCGATGATTCAAGACAATGTGGACTTGGATAAAATTTCTCATGTTCATAAAATAGTGTTAGGGGATGCATTGCATGCATCCAAAAGAAGAGAAATACTGGAAACACATTAGAAGGGGACAAAGCTTATTGATGATGCTCTCAAAGATTTGCAGGAGGCCACCCCTGGTACATCAATGGATGCATCTCTCACTCCAGTAGAGAATTTGAAACTTCTATTGGACTCCTTTAAGGAGTATGCCTCCAAACTTGGTGAGAAGAAAAGGAAAGAGGTTGAAGAGAAAATTGTAGAGAAAAGACTTTTGGCACTTAATGACAAGTTTGCTCTAGCAGAAACCAATGTTGAAAAGAGCCTAGAAGTTGTGCAGGCTTATGAATCTAAAGCAAATGTTGTCTTTTCTTACTGCATAAAGTGATTGGATGCCACTCAAAACATTAAGGATCTTGTGGACTCCATTAATTCCTAGTTGATTGTTGTCTCCAGTACCTATAGTGCATCCAAAATAGAGACAAGACGACCTGAAATGCCATCTTTGCTCACAGAGAAAAAATATTTATTCTAGAGAAGCAGAACCTAAGGATACCATTAGAAGATTCAGTTAGTTTGGTGACCTTGTGAGAATAGAGTACACTCTAGTTTCCAATGCTTTGGAAAATGCATAGAAATTAGAGAAGATAAATTTGACACCTAGTACTCTAGATGATGTAGGAGAAAGACTGGTGGAATTGGAATCCTTGAACTTAATGTTGATAGCTACTAAGAAGAGTTGGGAGAATGGTAAGGCAACTTGGCAAGGTATTCTTAAGGGGCTTCAAGGCACGCCATCCTCTGGGTAATGTTTTTCAATTTTCATATTTCTTTTTGGACCACCCTTTTTCCTTGATGTCAAAGGGGGAGATAGTGTTGTAAAGAGGAAAGGGAAAGTATGTGTTGCATAGGAAAGGGGAAGATAATGTGTTGTACATAGTGGTTTTGTAAATTATTTTGGCACGTGTTGCCATCAATGACAAAAGGGGAGATTGTTGGAAGAATGAAAAATAACATCTTATTATACAACTTTTGTGTTGTCATTGATGTCACCATGTTATATGAGTTGCAACTAAAAGTTCAAATTTGATCTAGTATTTTTGAACCGGTAGGCAGCTTTTTATCCTCCGATATTTTGGTCTACAATCCTGGTCTACTGATGATTATCATTCCTTGTGGTTTTGGGAAATGGTTTTTGGATGTTGGGAGCTTGTAAGTTCAGAATGTCATGTGCTTAGGTGCTCGTATAGAGAGTTGGCATTACTCTATTGTTGCTTTTTTGCTATTAGGTCTATCTCTGGCTGACCTAATGTATTGTTGATGTTGCATTGGATTCATTTTTGTGTTGTGGATGTATGTGTGACCTATCTTTGGTCCATGCCGACATGTTGTAGTGTGCTACACGCTTGAATTGTTTTATACGTGCTTGAAGTCGATAGTTATTTTTTGGTGAATAAGGGTTGCATCTAATTAGGCTAACCTAATTGATGCTTGCAAATGAATCAAATATATATTTGATAGTTTTGAGATTGATGGTGTGAATGTGAAGAAGTGAAAAAATGATGAAGTGCGTTAAGTCAGTTTACTGAGCATCAAAGGAACTAAATCAACATTGGTTAGGTGTAACTTTATCAATTCATATTTTGGTTGTAAGTCATTTTGTCATTATATCTATTTGTAGGCACTGAGCCTCTCATTCTGGGCAGTGAGTCTTGGCAGTGAACCACCCTTTGTAATATCTTATAACTGATTATACTATATTGTGAGCTAATCCTTATTGTGGTTTTTCCCATTTTGGGTTTTCCACGTAAAAATCCTAATGTTCATGTGTTGTGTGTTTCTATGTTCTATTATTGCTCTTGCTTATCTTTACTATTATATGCATTGGAGTAATTAGATGGTATTTGTTCAATAAGTTTAAGAAGATACTTATTCACCCCACACCCCCTCTCAATATCTTGGGTATTCAACACTATTAAATTCCTATGTTTCTTCTTTTCCAAAAAAATAAATAATAAAAACAATTTTTCTTAGCTTACATTGCAAAAATAGGAGGATAGAATGATATGAAAATAGACATTGTAAATAGAATTCAATGTTCCATTTATTGTAGACTAATTAATTTCACTCAAAATTTATTATAACATTTATTGTAGACTGATAAATTTCACCTTAGAATTTATTGTAACATTTATTGTAGATAGATAAATTTCACTTCAATATTTATTGCAAAGTGGTAAACATCATCAGTGCATTTCTTGCAAATTCAATACCTAATAAAATAATTGACTTTTCCTGCAGAAAAATATTTTAAATATGCATGAGTACTTTTCTTTGTACTGACATTTTTTTATTGAACTTTGAAAATTTGTCCATTTATTAAATGAATTGAGACTACTAACATTGAAAATATAAATCATTTAAAAAATTAAATATAACATTTTTTTTAAATATAAGATTTTTTTGTCATGAGTTTTTCTCAAATAAACGAATCTAAATGCATAAAGATATTTTTTTTGAAATAATAAATAGCACAATTCAAATTGAAGTATGGAAGTAAAATTCCATGGCTACCCAACCTACAAAATCATATGGGGCATCTGATGGCAATGGCTTGCCATGGTCATCCATGTCTGACACGCTGTATTGTGAGCTACATAACGGTTTGTCAAATTTACTCCTAAAAAACAATTTTGAGACCCCTATAAAAATAATTTTAATGGAATTTTTTTTAACTCGCATTTATTTTGCTAACCATTTTCCAATATTCTAGAACTTGAAAAAAAGCATAGTTCTATTTTTTAATTTTTATATATATTTTTATATATACCATATGATATAATATTATTTAAATTTATATTATATATGGATATTAATATATTATATTCATATATTATATAATACCATTATAATATAAATTTAAATATATATAATAACATAATAACATATATAATATAAATTTAAATAATTAATATATATATATATATAATAGAACTAAAAATATTAGGATTTTATAGTTAATCATATATTATTTAAATTTATATTATATATAGATAATAATATATTATATTGTATATTATATAGATATATATTATATTATAATATATTATATAATATATAGATACAATATATTAATATCTATATATAATATAAATTTAAATAATTATATATATATATATATATAAAAATTAAACTAAATTATGTTTTTTTAGAGTTCTATAGTTAATCATATATATTATTTAAATTTATATTATAACATTGGTATTATATAATATATGAATATAATATATTAATATCTATATATAATATAAATTTAAATAATATATATAACATATGTTATATATAAAATTAAAAATGTAACTATGTTTTTTTTAGGGTTTTATAGTTAATCATATATATTATTTAAATTTATATTATATATGGATATTAATATATTATATTACAATGGTATTATATAATATATGAATATAATATATTAATATCCATATATAATATAAATTTAAATAATATATATAACATATGTTATATATAAAAATTAAAAATGGAACTATGTTTTTTTTAGGGTTTTATAGTTAATCATATATATTATTTAAATTTATATTATATATGGATATTAATATATTATATTATAATGGTATTATATAATATATTAATATCCATATATAATATAAATTTAAATAATATATATAACATATGGTATATATAAAATATATATATAAATTAAAAATAGAACTATGTTTTTTTTCTAAGTTCTAGAGTATTGGAAAATGGTAGTGAAAATAATAGAGTTAAAAAAAATTCCATCAAAATTACTTTTATGCAGGTCTCAAAATTGTTTTTCTTGAGTAAATTTAACAAACCATTATGCAGCTCACAGTACATGTCAAACATGGATGACCATAATGGGTCATCGCCATCGGATGCCCCATATTTGTAGGCTGGATAGCCAGTACCACAAAATTGCACTGAAACAGGGACAAGAGTATTCTCCTACATAAACTAATAAATGAATCAATAAATTTAGACTCAATCCTCAGACTAATATCTACCTATAGAGTACTTGATTAGCAAGTCTTCGAGACCGAAGGGTGGGTGGAGAAAAGCGACTACTTAATGTTTACGTAGAAAATGCGAGCATTTTAGTGCCGTGCACGACTCGGTGTATTCGAAGGATTGCTTCTTTCCCATTTCCCAGACGATATTTGTAGAACGACGCCAATTTCTAGTCGACGCAGACGTCGTTACCTCCGTACTGATAGATACGGTCGGCCCTTGATATGACGATGGACGCACGAACTTTCGCTCCAAATATGTTGGAATACAGATCTGCACACTGCATACTTTTACCATTGCGTGTGAAGGGGGACGCGTTATCTCTGGAGTCATTCCTCCACTTCCACTCCAGCCGTGGCTCGGAAACTATGACTTGTTTCTGTTTGTAAGCCTATAATAACCTCTGTCAATCCGAAGTGCATAGCGGCAAATAAGTGATTAAAAGTCATGGAGATGAGGGTGATGCTTCTGGTACTCCTGCTTTCCTGGTAATCAACGAGTGTAACTGTAAGTGAAAACGTTCTCTGTTGGGGTGGGAATAAATACGTATTCCATGCCTTTTCAGGTCGGCAAGCAGGCTGCTATCCTGAAGAGGGGAGACGCTGTGGTGTTAACGCTGAATGGAGCCAAAGACATTACTAACTCCCCTCCGGTCAATGCCAACCTCAACGTCTATTCCACATGCACCAAATGCACCTATGCGTAGTTACATATTAGATATGGAAATCCTCTCAACCGTTACATGTCCATGAAGGAATAGTTCGAGTATTTCTCGAATTTTGATTCCCAACTCCATTAAAGAACGCATCTAGATATATTTTACTTATATAAATAATTTCCTCCACTACTTTTGACCTGTGTTTGAGTAATGAAAAAATATACAATTCAAATATGGTTAGTTAAAAAATACACAATTCACAAATATATGGTTAACTTTGGTACGTTCATTTCATCTATGTTTCAGGTGGATAAATGGAAACACATCAATTGTAGGGTTATGTTACAATTTTAAAAATTCAGTTATAGCTATCAAAAAGTTATAGATTTATAAAACTCTTCACAATTAAAAATCAATACTAATAGGAAGGTGTGGGTCGTAGTTTCGATCAATCTCAATTTAGGCCATTCATACGATTTGTCACACAATTTAAGTGGATGGCTGACTGGCAAATCTCTCTATATAGAGAGAGAGGAAATGGAACCAGAGTAATGATACCCCAACTGGATCAATTAACTTATTTGCACAATTCTTCAAGTATTGATTGATCTTCTTCGCTTATCATATCCTAAAGTGAACCAATTCTGCTCCCTAATTAAAAAATAAGGATGAGGTCGCCATTTGTGACCTCCCCAGTTCATAGATCTAGGTCAAAAGCATTTACCTCTCTTAATTAAAAAAATATGGGTTTGATAAATGAGGCAAAGTTGAAATAATCACATAATCAAGTATGGTCCAATCCCATACCCCTCAAGCTCAAACCTAAGCCATGTGAACCTAACCTAACATGAGAATTTGAATTGTGCCTTGTAGAAATAATCTAATAGAATTTTGCAATAATAAAATAGTTTATGCTTTCCTTCTTGTTAATTGGATGTGTTAAGGTGGTATGTATACAAAACCTTTGAGAAAATTATCAACTTGATAGGTGGCCAGGTTCTCTAAAGTCAACCCTCTAGTTTAGCCAATTAAGGTGATGAGAAATATTGAAGACAAAATTCACCAATATTCAAATAACTTATATCTATATGCAATTCTTTGCCGTGATAAAATAAAGATGTGCTATGATAATTTCATCTTGTTTTTTAATATGAATTGTTTACACAAATGAATATCTTGAAGTATCAAAACATAACAATACTTCACAAAACATGTACTAAAGTGGTTCATAATAACTAGACAGTAATGAAATTTCAATTATAATTTTTAAATTTAAAATATAATCCTAAACAATTTTAGTTCAAACATTGATAAAAAAAAAGCTAAAGATATGTAAATATAAAAATAATAAATATATAATTTATTAATAAATATATCAAAAATTATTTAAATGAAATTATATAGAGATATAAAAATCAAAATACAATTAAAAATAATATAAAATTGTATCATTTTATTAAATATATAATTTTGTGGAAATAATCTACTAAAATAAATGCAAAACTAAAATAAATACCAATAATATACATTTGATTTGAGCATTAAATGATATTTATACTAATTTTGTTGTTGGGCTCCTTTTCAACTATAAATAAATAAGATATAAAAATATATAACATATATCTAGAAGGTAAGTAGGAAAATAATTCATGTAACTTATAGGAGTATATAGATCAATGAGTTTAGTATAAATAAATAAATAAAATAATGTATAATATCTTCTATCCAGATTAACTAATTTTGAAGACCAAAAGTAGAGATAGATTCAAATACCACTACCCTGCTTGACGAGTTTCGAAGACCGAAGGGGAGCGAGAGAAATGCGGGTACTGCGAAGTTTCTATGTTGAAATGGGAGCATTTTAGCGCCGTGCACGACTCTGTATATTTGATGGATGCTTCTTTCCAATTTCCAGTCGATATGACGATGGACGTACCACTTTCGCTCCAAATATGTTGGAATACAGATCTGCGCACTGCATACTTTTCCGTATGCTTGTGCCGGGGGACGCGTTATCTCTCGAGTCAATCCTCCACACCGACTTAGGCCGTGAATCGCGATAGTTACGAGTCACGACTGACTTCTTTTACTCAGAACTACACTTGTTTCTGTTCGTAAGCCTATAAAAACCTCTATCAATCCGAAGTGCATAGCAGCAAATAAGTAATTCAAAGTCATGGAGATGAAGGTGATGCTTCTGATTCTTCTTCTTTCCTGCAATTTTCTGTTTGCAAGGGCTGAGGAGCCGCGGATGGTGTTTGCGCATTACATGCTATACCAGCCGGACACCGTGGAGACGCTTAAAAAGGAGATTCAGCTGGCATATAGCAAAGGTATTGACGCCTTCGCCCTCAATTCTAATGTGTGGCGGCCCGACCGCGTAAAAGATATGTTCCAGGCAGCTCAAGAATCTGGCACGGGCTTCAAGCTTTTCTTCTCTGCTGACATGCATGGCCCCCCCCTCTCTTCCGACGACATCAAAGCCATGCTCACCGGCTACGCAAATCACCCCAACCACCTCACTTACAACGGCAAGGCCTTTTTCAGCGCATGGCTCGGGAACGATACGCCCTGGTCCCAAATCTTTGAAGCAGCCGGCGGGAGGGATAAATTCTTCTTCGTTCCCTTTTTCCCCACCGGTGGAGGGTATGAAGAAGTTCAGAACAAGCTAAATGAGCACAATGGTGTTATCGACGGGCTCTTTGCTTGGGACACCTCAGCTTGGCCGTATGAAGAATCCAACCTCAACAACCCTCCCTCCGGCACGAAGGATCAAAACTATCTCAAAGCCTGTACTGAGAAGGGAAAAGTGTACATGGCGAGCCCCAGCCCCTGGTTCTTCAAGAACCTTGGCAGCAGCTCTTGCTCCTCCGCCACTTGCCGGGACAAGAACATCAACGAATGTAACTGTCAAGTGAAGGGCAACTACGCAGGCCCGGGGCTCTGGATTGAGAAGTGGAAGCAGCTCATAAGTCTGAAACCCCCTCTTGTACAGATCGTCACGTGGAATGACTGGCCCGAGAGCTCGTACGTGGCGCCGCCTTACAGCGCAGCCGCGAACACTTACGGTGCCCAGACATTCAGCCACGCAGCCTTCTTGGAGCTGGGCGAGCACTACATAAAATGGTACAAGTCCGGCCAAGAGCCCGAGCTTGCGGAGGATGCAGTATACTTGTTCTATTACACCCAGCCCAAAAGCTTAATTGGCACATCTGACTGAGGCGCGGTGCTCCGGGCTGAAAGCCTGACTGAAAATCTGTACGTGACTACCGCGTTAAAGTCGGCTGGGGAGGTGGTGCTCACGTCCGGAGGAACTTCTATGACGTTCCCTGCTGGGGTGGGACTAAATACATATTCCATGCCTTTTCAGGTCGGGAAGCAGTCTGCTGTACTGAAGAGAGGAGACACTCTGGTGTTTACGCTGGATGGAGCCAAAGACATCACTAACTCCACGCCGGACAATGCAAACCTCAACGTCTACTCCACATGCACCAAATGCGCCTATGCGTAGTTACAAGTCCATTAAATAGTTAGAATAAATTGGGAATTTTGATTCCCATCTCCCATCTCCATTAAGGAATGCATCGAAGTATATTATTACTTCTATAAATAATTTCCTCCTGTTCCTGCTTGAATCCGATTTATGCACGTTTGTCATTAAAAAACATACACGAAATTCTAATGATAAACCATTGCTTACAATTTTTCATTAAGGATTCATATGTATATTGTAGTAATTTTGGCATATGTATTTTATGGATGTTTTGGTAGATTCTTTTACATTCTTAAAACAAACATCGAAGGATTTAAAAATGATTAAAGGGGTGTAAATAATCAAATAGAGAATCAAAGAACAAAGTGCCTTCATTTACACAAAACACTTTGAATTCATTGTTTCACTATTACAAAGAGGGGGTTCAAGACAATTTTTGAGACGAGACAATTTTTGAGTAAATTGTCTTAACTTGAGACAAAAGAAAAAAATACATATTGTCTTAAATATTGTCTTTAAACGAGTCTCTCAAATTATTGTCTTAAAAATTCTTTGTAAAGACAATATGAAACATAAATATTTTTGTCTTTTTAAAGACAATTTCACTTTTGTCTCCTTAGAGACAATAGTTGGAATTAAAAACAACATGAAAAAATGTATTATAAAAAATTATTATTATTTTAAATATTTTTTTAGTGTGATTTTCAACATTCAATGTTTTCATATTCTCATGTTTGCAAAGCATAATGTTCATAAAAAATAAAAAATAATAATGTGTCGTAATCCGAATTTAGAAAATTAATGCCAATAAGTATTTTTTATTTATAGTTTATAAAACTGTTCGTACAATCATGAGCAACACATACATCATAAGATGGAGCAAGTTGAACAACTATTATGGCCAATCTTATCCCTAAAAGCCAGTGGAATATACCCAACTACCAGCATAACTCTTTCGAGCATGGCAAGGTAGTTTGACAATGAATTGACTCAATTATTTGGACTGGACAATTATGCTTCAGAGTGGGAACTTTCTTGTTGTGTGCTTGTGTCTGGTCCTCTCAAAGGCTGATAACCTTTCATTGTAACAATCCACTAAATCTTGTACTTTGTTATTGATGAACGATAGGATTTTGAAATTGTCTTGAGCATAGAACAATCTTTCGAGATTTTGATACAATTCTGGAGGGAGCTGAATTCTTCCTCTAAGATAACTAGCAGTGTGAAAGCAAAATTTTCCTACAGGCAAACAATATTAGATTTAACAAATAAATTCATTTTCATCATTATATAACAAAAATAGTCACTGCAATAATTTGTGAGAGGAATCATATATTGCATAAACTGTACATGTAACTAAATGGCTTTGTAAGCATTCATATCTTGTTGGTGCTAGCAATCACTACCCTATGAAATTTGATGAACACTTCCAAATAAAAGAAACAATTGTTGAACTTGAAGGTTTATTAAAAGAAGCCATAATATAAAAAAATACTGTCAAAAAATGATGAAGGTAATATGCTGAAAACAGCAACCCAACGATTGGTCCCATGCAATGTTGGACAAAGATAGTCTTGTAAAAGACAATTTGTTAGGATATTCATCAATACCCTATACAGTTAAAAGAAAAGTGGGTAAAAAAATATTAACTGTATTCATGTCTAAATAAGATAGATATTCAATCAAACTTCTCCTGTCTTCCCATTATTTACCACACATTTTTCCAGGCAAAGTTGACAATGGTTTGAAACAATTACATATGATAATAGACCATCATAGATAATTCTTTATACTTGATCTGGATCAGCTATTCAAAGAATTGCCACTGTTTGCACTTTGTGGATGTAAAAAAATCTGGTCCAAGTCTGTGTCAAAAAAATTGCTTTAACTACCATTTAGTGTTGAGCAGTCTAAAAGTGCAGTTATGAATTAAATGAATACATTTATGCATCTCTAGTTTCTAAGTAGTTTAGCATACTAAACTAGAAATTCTTATGTTCATAGTTTGGGCATATGGGTTCTTCTGGCTTCTTAATGTTATCTAGGATATTTCTGTTCTAAATTGCAGACACCATGCAGAGAAATTAAGTATTATGAGGAAGCTTACAATTGCTTCCTATTAGGAAATGGAAAAATTAAACAGGGGCTTCTAAATTTAATTTCTTCTTATTGTTAATTTTTTTCATACATAAACCCCCACTATTTTGTTTCCAATATATAAAAAATAGAGATAGCATGTAAGAGTGAATTTCCACGGATGTTCCTTGAAATACAAAAGATTGGGATATTATTTCTTTGATACTAGAGCCTCTTATGAATTCTAACTTGGATTAATACTCAAAAAATATCTAGTTCTGCAAGCAATTAGTTTTAGTAGTCTACTCGTATGTTTGATATAATAATAATAATACCACTCCCCAATTCAGAAACTTGAGAATACCAACCTGGTTACTCCACGGTACATTGATGCTCTAGAAAATCCACTGCTCTTTCTACACGATACAATAACAGAAGTAGTGCATCTTATGGCAAATAGGCATACCTTCTAAGAGATGCAACATATTCTTGCCTCGTCATATGTTTCATCTCCTCAACCTCTTTCTCGTAATTGTTAATCTGCCATATTAATCCAAGTTTGTTATTTCCTTGATAACCAGAAATATGTTGCAAAAACAAATATAGATCATTGTATTATAAACAGTAGCTAGTCGAGCCAGAATTATTTCTACATTCAAGCAATTAATTATACATTGGTAGATTCAATATTTTCTTTATTTTTGAAGATCAAGATGTGATGTCCACTTCAAAATATTATACAAGAAATACAGTTTAGTATACCATTCCACTTGGTTTCCTCCTATAAGAAAAATAAATTATGCTCTATATTTAAGAACTTCTTTCTCAATAGACCTTAATCCAATTCTTCTATTTTATTTCTTCTCTTTCCTAACTTCAACTACACCTCTTAGTGACACTGTAAGGCTGAAAGGCCACTTAGAAAACCTATAAGGTAGCTTCTCTAAATCTTTACCGTCGGTAGATTCTTTGAAATTTGCCTATCCTCCTTAAAATGAAAAGGAGAAGCGCCAGTGATAATTATGTGTCTGTGGAATACTGAATTGAAATGAAACATGCAGTTGCCAGTTTAAACGTGTCCATAGAAAACTCGAATGAAATGAATAAATTCAAAATCTGAATCATACAGGAAAGTTGGTTGTAGTAGTTGTGCCCCAATATTTAAGAGCTGCAAGATCATAGGCCTAGTCACTTTGTCTTCTTTGTCATACCCACCTGTGATTTTTCGAATAAAAGACTCCATTAAAAATGTAAAATAGATTTTGCTCAAATTTTCAATGTATATACATTCTATATTTACACTCTTTTAACATGGAACTTACCCAAATGGACTGAGGATAATTGAATCCAAATAGTGCCGCCCATACATGTGAGACAACCATACAAAATTTTACCAGTCAGCTTGTATAACTAACCAATTGAGATGCGGAAGACTTAGAAATGACTCACTTCTACCACCCAATCCAAATATGTTTGACTTAGTACGCATTAATTACACTGCTGCATCAAAAAGTGATGATAAATTCCTAGTGGTCTGAAATTAATAGCCGAATTAGTTCAGGTACTGATTGTCTGTGTTATTTTATCATTATCTAACCTTGTCAACCCTTTCTGTCTAGCCCTCTCTCCTGTAGTTGTTGTCCCACAAGTGAGCCTCATATCTTCCAGTCCACCTGTGTCTGCAGTAGCATTATATAAAATCAGTTACAGTAATTCAAAGCCAATTATAGCTGATTTGGAGCTTCCACAATTCACACTGTTTGGAGACAAACTTCTTTAGTTACAAATTGATTTTATAAGGAGGCATTAGTTGACAAAGTGGGGCACTAATTTGTGGTAGAATCTTGCCTTGAATAGCTTTGATTATTCTGGGAATGCAGTCAGCTTGCTTATGGGAGCTCTGGAATTGGGACCTCCTTTGTGCTATAAAAGGAGGCATTTGGCCATTGTAAGGCACTCCTCTTTCCTAATATATTTCAGCTGTAGTGTTCAGTTACAGCAAACATCAGGTCAAACTTGGAGAATTGTTCACAGGTTATCACTTATTGTTGCAGGTTTTTGGTGTGGTGGCATGCTACTATCTAATCATGTAGTATTGCTTATTTTGTCAATAAAAATACAGTACTTCAATGTTATGCGTTGTTGATAATCTTTTCGTAGTGTGTAAGCTAGTTACAATTTATTTTGGTAGAGGTTATCACACACTAGAATTACTTAAATAACCCAAAACAATCTACAATCATCTTGTATAGATTCACCTCGGAGTTCATTAGAACCCTAATAAACTTGGTTACAGTTCCTATTCTTTATTAAATAACTAGCCACATGTACCTATCACAACATTGAGATTAAATTTCTTAAAAAAGGCACAATATTTTTTGGATCTAATCACAAAAAATTTAATGATGTCAATTTTTTCATTTTTGGTTACTTTTTTAATAATTTTAGCATATGTAATGTGTATATAAAACATAAAAGAAAATTTAAATGACTTTAAAAGTTTCATATGCGATTCTTCTTCTTTATTTTGTACTTTGGCTTAAAGAGCAGAACTTTTCTGGAAAAGGTGACCAACCCTCCCCTTTCCCCTTTGAATTTTTCTTTGACCATGGTGAATGCTAATAGAATTTCAAGCTCTGTTTATAAGGAATAGATGAGATCTGTTAAAATTCAATAAAGAGCTAATTCAATTTCCAAACCCCTTACCCACTCCTTTCACACGAGGACAGGCTGTGAAAGAGCTAAACCCAAGAAGTAAAGCTCTACAAAGGCACGTGAGACATCTCCTTATAGTGCAGCAAACCAGGAAACACCCAATACCAGACCTGCGGAATCCCAGAACTCGTTTCAATGGTAATTTCCTTGCTGCGAAGTCCAAAGTTATGCTTCAGAGAAATGGGTCAACTTCTACATTCAAAGAATTGAACAAAAGTCCTATGAGAAGACCTTAAATAGATAAACCTTCAAGAAACTTTCCATGAAGAAAGGCTACAAAATTCCTTGAAATCAGCTACCAATCTAAAGGAAACAAGTCCAAAGTTGCATGGACACGGATACAGTATCAGATACGGATACGGCCATTTTTTAAGACCCCCAATATGGATACGGCTGGATACGACATTCATAAAAAAACATACACATATATTTTCTAAGTTATTAGAGGAGATTTTCGTTACTTTAAAAGCAAATAAGAAAATATAAATTAACATTTAAATATTAATAATTTAGTAAAGATTAAATAGTTAAATATATATTAATAAATTTTATTTATATTTAAAGAATAAGTTTTTTTTTTTAAATCTCTAACATTTAAACAATATAATATAAATATAAAATTATAAACAATTAACTTTTAAAAATTTATAAAAATTAAAACACCAAAAAAGTAGAGTTGTATTGGAAGAAGACTTAGAAAAATGGGTTGCTGAAATAGAAAAACATTTCATTTGTCTTCCTCATTTGGTATAGGTTTTATTTATACAAAACAAAACAAAAAATTGCATGATTGAAGTTTTTAAGATAATATTTTGGAAGATTCACGTCAACTTTTTGAAAATCAAATCACGTCCACGCTGGAAAATCAAGGTTTTTGCGTGTGTGTTATATCCAGCGATATCCATGGCATGCTCGCTCGCAAGTCAAAATACGGATATGTGTGCCCGAGGAAGGCAGGGGCGTATCCAGCTATCGGAAACAACGATTTACTAATTTAGACACCTTCATTTGCTGCTATAAACAAACTGACTTGTTTCCAAAATGAATTCTGAAATCCTGCTCTGGCCAAAATGTGTGCAAAAATCCCCAAAAATCAAGACCTTTGAGCAGAGTTTCCAATCTTGAAAAGGTTGCCTTGGCAGAAAAAATGACCTTGTCATCAAACTCTGATATCTGCCTCCCAAAACAAGCAATTACCCCCTTAAAAAAATCTCCTCAAACTTCACATCTGATTTCTAATTAAAATAGTAAAGAAATAACTCAAAATGAAACTTTTGAGGATAAAATAATTGGTGTGAAGAGGTATCATCCTGAAAATAAGTAATCTAAAAAGCAATTTGCAGTCCTTACTTACAAACACTAATAACCCTGCAGAGGTTCATGCTTAAATTCATCTTTGAATGCGATTTGAAACACGGAGAAAGCCCTTTAAATTGAGAGAAGCTCCCTCTTGATGGTGGTTCAAGAAAGTAAACTAAAACTAAGTTGCCTATCTTTTGATCAGCTAGAGCACAAGGTTTATAAAACACAAACGCCGCAGCTGAGATTTTTTGATTTAAGAACTTCAACTATGACTAACTTAAACTAAAGACGTTTCTAACTTCTCAAATAATAAGCAGAGCAAGAGAAACTAGAAATGAACAAGGTAGATTTTCTGACAAAATACTTCAATAATCTCTCTCAACAAACACCTACACACTTCACTGTAAGTCACTGTAAGTTGGAATCAAGATCATAAAAGTAAAACACAAATAACGGAAGTTTCAGATTTTATATCAAGGCAAAGGAAGTTCATGATTTTATTACTCGAACTTTTGGAACAAAACTCACTTCTAACATGCCTGGAATAAGAAATTGCAGCTAAAGAGGCTTGAAATCTTATTCTTACACAATAGAAACAACAATCACACTAACTCCTTGTTGGCTAAAGAGGCTCAACAATTTGCTATCACAACACAAGTAGACTATACTCGATAACAAATTACAATAGGCTCGTTTTATTTATCACCGCACGGTTAAAAAACTAATGAGCAAAGGCTCTTATTTATAGACAAGCAAGGTAGGGAACCCTAAAATCTCCTTGCTTTCACAATCTAGGGCTTGCTCAACAAGCAAGCTTTATTACTAAATCTAGAAAGAAGATAACATCTAACACCTAAGAAAGCAGAAAAAGCGAGAAACGCCAACTATTACATTTATCTTCTTTCTCTTCTTCAAAGAATGGATAAGAATTATTCCAAGAATAGAAAGAAAACGGGAAAGAAAGCTGCTCTAAAGCTCAATTACATCCGCTAGAAAATTGGAAATTGTGTCACGGTTCAGTGCATCTATGCCAACTAAGGCAATACTCTAATTCTCCTAGATCTCCTCGCTTTTTGTGATCAAACTTAGAGAATCCTTCACTTCTTCAGTCGCTTTATGAGTTCTATTCTTGAAAAACATCGCTGCCCGAAAAGATGACTCACTAATTGATAACTTGGCGGCTCTGCAACTTTATGCTTCTGACTCTTCTCTTGATTTCCAACAGAAGAGTATTACACGACTCTCTTTTCTGATACCTTTCCTTTTCCTCATATCACACCTTCTCTCGTTCTTCAGCTGAGATGATGAAGTTTTAACATAGTGTTGATTTGGTCTTAAACTCGGGGGGAGTGTACTCCATATTGAAAACCTTGAAGAATGACTATAAACTCGCCTATGTTCAGGCAAGTCTTGAGTAACTTTCTATTTTTAGAATGCTGGTTTTTCGTCTTCAAACGGACAAATTTTTGAAAATTTTTCTGAGATATGGGTTTTGCTCAGAATTTCATTGCAAGACAACCCAAATCGTCCGTTTTTGAAAATATTGAATTTTGACTGAAAAAACAGCAAACCCTAATTTCTTCAATTTTTCACCGAAAAAGCTGGCACCTGGGTTTTGTTCAAAATACAATTAGAAATGGACCCAGTTGATCAGATTTGGAAAACACTGATGGCTGATCGAAAAAGCAGCCAACCCTAGAATTTGAAATTTTCTTGAAAAAATTGTGATATGGGTTTTCTTCATAAGACTGTTTTTTGAGGACCCAGATGATCAAAAATTGGAAACCCTGAAGATTTCACTGACATGTAAGGAAAAAGCAGCTGCTGCAACTTGATGAAAGTTTTTTGAAAAATTCTTCAGAAGAACCAGAAGAAGAGACCCAGATGGCTGAAAATTAAAATCTTTGACCTTCTCCTTCAAAAATTTGATCTTCTGGATGAAAAAGCATGAAAAAGCAAGATCTTATGTTGCTGGTCTGAAAATTATTTATGAAAATCAGCAACCTTGAGCTCTTGAATCTTGAAATAAATCTTCAAATCTGCTGCTCCACTTTTCTCCTTTGGAAACCACCTACAAAAATGATGAATTTTGAAAGGAAGAGATGTCTTAAATAGATTTAGGGCTTGGAATAGCTTTGGTTTCTTTTGTTTTAATCTTCAAAACCCTAAAACCAACCTGTTCAATGAATTTGGACATTCATCCTTCTCTTGCCATTTTGAAATTTTGGAAATTTTGAAAATTCTACTAAGGCATTGAAAGTTGGGTGCCCTTCTTGGCTAGGGGTGCCCATTTCCTCTAGAGTTAGCCACTTTTTTGAGGATTTTCAACTTTTCTTCCATTTTGACCCCTGGTTTGATCTCGATCTCCAGCTTCCAGATTGATCCAATGAACGAGTTGGATGATTCATCGCATAGCCTGACTGATCCTGAGAAGATTGTTTTGGAGGCACCTCTAGTGAAAAACTTCGTTTTGACCTTCAAATTCATGGGAGCCCATTTCCTCCAGGGGCTCCGAACTTTCACAGTGTTAGCCATTTTTTCATGATTTTCAAGTTCCTTCATTTCCCTTTGATCTTCTGATGAAATCTTGATTCCGGGAGCTACGTTGATCTGATTGACTGGCTGACAAGTTCATTGGATAGCTTGGCTGAAACCGACGAGGTGATCTTAGATGCTTCATTGACGGATTCCATCATCTCAGAGCTCAAAGCCTTTAGCACCCTTTCTCTCCAGGACGCTCAACTTCATCAGACTTAGCCATTTTATCATTTCTTCATCACTTTCTCTTCTACAGACGATCCCGTCAGTTCTGGTGATTCAGAGCTCGGATTGGCTGATGGCTAGGCTTGTCGCAAAGCTGAGAAGATTTTGGAGGGGGTTCTCTGGGAGTTACTTCATCAAAAAGTTAGATTTGGGCCTTCAAAAGCTTGGGCACCCCTGGCAAGCTGGGGCGCCCAACTTCACCAGAGTTGGCCAATTCTTCTGTGTTTTCACCTTTGCTTTTGAATTTCAAAATTTCACTCTCGTTAAACCCTCTGTTCAGCCTTTTGCATCTGACAACTGCCATCTCGGATTGACGTGCTGAAGGTCTTGTTGGAAAGCCTGACCAATTCCGAGGAAGTCATCTTGGAGGCTTCACTGGCAAAATCATTCATTTGGGCCTTTGAAATCATCAATGCCTTTCCCTTCTAGGGGCGCCCATTTGCTTCAGACTTAGAATATTTTTCATGATTTTCATCTTCACATTTGGACTGACCTTCCACTTTCAGCTTGATCTAGATTTGCGGAGAATAGCGATCCGATAATCTAGCCAAGTATTCATTCTGACAGTAAATTCGAGAGAGAGATTGAGAACTTTAGCAAACCCTAATATTGGTTGCCCTTCAAAT
This sequence comes from Sequoia sempervirens, assembly GCA_007258455.2. Taxonomy (NCBI): domain Eukaryota; kingdom Viridiplantae; phylum Streptophyta; class Pinopsida; order Cupressales; family Cupressaceae; genus Sequoia; species Sequoia sempervirens. The sequence continues at coordinate 19,566 of VDFB02112726.1, forward strand.
GTTGGGTGCCCTTCTTCACCGGTGCCCAAAGTTCAGGACAATCAATTTTCATAATTTTCCATAGCTTTTCATTTCACGATTTACATTTTGGATCTTCCTGTTCAGATCAAGGCGTTGGATGATCCATTGATTGTCTATATAGACCATTTGGAGCTGAAGGAAATTGAACAACTTTTCACAGAACTCAAATCCCAATTCCATCATGGTGCCCTAAAGATGGGCGCCTTCTTCACTGGTAGCCCAAGTCGAGCAAACACGGTCCCAAATCTCTTGCATGTTTAACTTCTTCCTCGTTCAACATCGTGTTCATCATTTCATCTTCTGTTGATGCTTGATCATTGATAAAACACTGTGACCGGTGACCTCCATTAATATTCGGAACTCTGTTATGCTTACGAAAAAGTAGAATAGACCCACTGAGAGCAGTTATTTGAGATTTTTGACTACAGAAGCACTATGGAAGTATTTTGAGCCAATCAAAATCCAGTTTGAACCACATGGATAGGCGTTCTATTTTAAGTTTTTCTAATATCAATTTCAAAAAACGAGAAAAACCCAGAAAATATTCCCACTAATTTTAGAAAATTTCTAAAAATAGCAATTTTCCTAAAATTTAGGCATGAAAAACTGAGATCTGGGTTTTGTAGGTTAAGCTGCTCTAAGCAGACCTAGATTGTCAGAATTTGAAAATTTTGCGTTTTAACCCCTCATGCAAGACGTGCACACCCAAATTTTGACCTTTTTGACTGATTTAACAAGACTTTTACTCATTTCTTCAAAATGTTTAAGTGTAACAAAAATTTTAATTTTGGGGTACAACAAGAGGAAAACACCCTGATATCTCTCTTTCTTAATGAATTGCTCAAATAGCAAAGTTGTGATTTCACCATGATGGGAAATCAATCATATCAACCATGACACTCTCTGCCTACTAGGACTGTTGCATAGTGAATATACCTTTGAAATTTGTCACAAAACCTTGTCTTCTCAATGCTCAAAACACTGCCACCAAGCAAAATCTTTTGCCCCTTATTGCACTGAAGTCATGTTGTTAGGACAAACACCTCCATATGGTGTATTTGAATCTCGTGAAGGTTGTCATACTTTGAAATGAGACTGCACCTTTTCCCAAAATCTGAACTGCTGCCCTCTTCAGATTAATGACCATTGTGCCTTAATAGGACTGTCATCCTTTGTTTGATTTGATTATGTATTCATAGAGTGACTAATTTGATCTCATTATGATACTGTTTAACTCACTCCTTTATGAAAATCTCCAACTGCTCCTTGATCTAGCTACCACTGCACTCTCTATCACTGAACAGGATATGGTCTACACTACCTTGTAATTTGCTGTTAGAAGATTGATATCAGACTCTGTTCTTTCACTATCTTCTCACCTCTAACAAGGTGACTGCTTTCCCTCATGACAGTGATGACTGTGTTAGGCAGTGGACTGTCATTAGCATTTAGGTCTCATTGAGGTTCACAATCATACTAACATCATTTACATCCACACTACTTACCCCCTTGAACATTGCACAAGAACCTCACATCCTTAAAGCAATGCCCCTGTTTTGACAAAAAGGACTGTCACCCAGGCATAACCTCTTCATGATTAAATGAAACTGTCATCTATTACTTGACTGTCCCTGCATTCAGACTTTGCCAAAAATCACTGTACACTGTTCCAAAATTCCAAACACTGCTCCTTAATACATATGGAAAGATAGAAATTTGACTATTTTTTTCAAATATTCTTTGGATCATCATGGTTTATTTTATAGTAAAGCTATGATTTGTTCTAATATTTTATTTTAGATTCAAATGCAAGCTAATGAGGTTATACCTGAGGTGACTCATTTACAAGTGCTTCTTAACCACTAAGGTGGTTCCCCTTATGTTCTTACTAAAATTCTTTCACCTCTCTTTATTTGTTGAGGTTTCTCTCTTCTCGTGGGCATCAACATGGGTGTAGCCTCTCTATGTGAAGTATTTAAGAGATTTGCCCATAAGCTTCTCCCATCTAAAATGGTTCCAGACTCACAAACAGGATCTTTTTTCAAACGGGATCTTTTTTCATGGAATATTGTTCTTCTAGAGGTTTGGACTTACATCCTTCACAAATTCAAATTTGAAATACTTCTAGGATAGAGATTCTATTCAACATATAGAAAGATAGAAATTTGACAATTTTTTTCAAATATTCTTTGGATCATCATGGTTTATTTTATAGTAAAGCTATGATTTGTTCTAATATTTTATTGTAGATTCAAATGCAAGCTAATGAGATTATACCTGAGGTGACTCATTTACAAGTGCTTCTTAACCACTAAGGTAGTTCCCCTTATGTTCTTACTAAAGTTCTTTCATCTCCCTTTATTTGTTGAGCTTTCTCCTCTTCTCTGGGCATCAACATGGGCGTAGCCTCTCTATGTGAGGTATTTAAGAGATTTGCTCATAAGCTTCTCCCATCTAAAATGGTTTCAGACTCACAAAATGAACACTTCCATCTTTAAAAAAAATCACATAAAACTAACATATGAGATCTGGGAAGAGAATTATTGGGAATGAATTCACCTGCCAAGTCTTGATTCTGGCTCCATTTTCTGTTCCATCAAACATAACGTCTTTGACTCTTATTTTTTCCATGGTTCCTTTCTTTCCATTGTATCTCAAGCTTCGAATGCTGCAAAATCAAAACAAATTATCATACCAAACAGTAGTCATCACTGTGATGAAATTCAAGCAAATTAAATGATAAACAGCTGCCTGAGGATGTCCCAGGTGTAATGGATATGTAGTCATCTCCTATATGGTAGCAATTAACAAACAAACAAGGCTCCTTAGGATATGGAAAAAAAAATAATATAAGCATCAGATTTTAAAAAAAATATTAAATATATTTACTTGTTCATGTCACATAAATTTTTTGAACTTTTTATGGACTATTCGGGAGTTGAATATAGGGTATTTTACTACTAAATTACGGTCTTGTGTTAATCCATCCATCTTTGGTTAAGGTGTTTTTCATTTTCCAACAAAAAAAATTTTTAAATATTATTTATTAGAGATATTTAAAGATATTATTTTAGAGAAGTTTATGCTAGACTTATTTATAAGTAGGAGGTATTTTGGGAAATGTGTCAAATTATGATATTAATATTAGGATTCAATTGGATAGTTTTTGAGTCAAACTCATTGACCCATATTTCATGAGTAGTGGTTCACACAAACTCAATCTCATGAGAGTAAATTTTCCACTTAAACACTCATTGTATTTAAATGGGTATCAGGCAAATTCACTGCCAACAATTTACCACCAGCAATTCACCCCCAACAATTCATCACATATACAATTCACCACCACCAATTCATGGCCGTGGTATATTCACTGCATATGCTTTTTTTATACGTTCAACAAAATCTCTGCACTTCTTTTTTTGGGTTCTCTTGGCCACTTAAATATTGAAAAATGTATACGTGATGAATAAATCATGGTGATGAATTGTTGTTGGTGAATTGTATACACGATGAATATGTCACGACGATGCATTGCTGACGGTGAATTGTTGGAGATGAATTGCTGGTGGTGAATTTTCCTAGAGCCATCTAAATGATGCTCACACAGATAAAATAAATTAATGATACTTCTTGAGAACCTTTAGATAAATGTATTCTAGATATCTATACTATTTATTTAAATCAAATATTTTTCCCACTTATCTCAAAATAAAGTTAATAGTATGGCAATCCAACATTCAAAAGAAAATATAAAGTTACAGATTACCTGTTCCAATGTCACAATTATAAACTTTAGCATTGGTAACCCCCTGCAGATGAATACCATCAGTGTTTGGGCCCTCTTTTGGAGCTTAGTAAAGGTCAGCACACACAGCATCTCAGAAAGATCCCATAGGCTCACAAGAGCATTTGCACTTCCAACTGCAAAGTACCTGCCAAAATCAAAATAAAGTTATAAACTAAATGCTAGGATCAAAAATATGCAACAAACAATCACATCCAAGTCTTTCCTTGTCTCTAGCTTACATTTCAAGTTTGAATTCAACCTTTGCAGCCATTCATTCATATACATTGCCAATTAGTCTCCTCCAAAAATAATTTGAATCGCAGAAAAAAGGACCTATTATTTGAGAATGAAAACTAACATTGAATAACAAAACTATTTGAGGAGCAATTACTTACATGAAGAAACCTCCATAGATTAAGGGCATATTCAGTCCGATTCAAAATATAAGTACCTGGATCATATCCTAATGGCCCATGGCAGATTTTGGCATATATGCCAGGGTATAGCTAATAGCATTGGTGCAAGAGAATATGTATGAGGAGGGAAGGATATCTCAAGCTCCTTTGTGACTTCTATATTTTGCAGCTGAGTAGCTATTTTCTCCTCCAAGTGTCATGAGAAATATAGCCATAGAATATTCTTCGCAGTGATTCTATTTAGCATGTGTGCAACTAGTAGCTACTCTAGAAATACAAACTTATTGTCCTCAATGCCCAACAAATAGGCCACCATTAAACATACTAAGTGTCACTGTTGAAATCATTGAGTGATAGTGGGAATTCGAGGAGAACTGTAAATGTGTGCTACAAGCAAAGGCTATTTGCAAAAGTTAATTTCATGCATGCTATCCTAGGCATTAGCTAGGGTATTGGCATCACATTTGAAGGAGCCCAAGGGAATACCAAGCATCCTTCTTATCATCTCCTCTAAAATGGTGCATTTGAACTGGGTATCCTTCCCTTTAATGGTGCAGGAGGCAAGGTCAAACAACTTAGAGTAAGCAAGAATTATTTTTGGGTATGAGCGCACAATGGGAACAAGGAATTCGGGTAGATGGGAAGTCCACATTCTATCAGCATGGTTACTAAAGGCATGCATAGAGTGTTTCCCAAATGCAACCTTACAGTGTTGGAATGCACCATATCCAAGTGAGGTAGGGCTGGTACAAAGTTGGGCATCACAAATAAGGTTTGCATCATCACAAAATAACTCAGGTCTTACATTAAGGGAATAGAAAAGAGGGTTACTTGGTTTGGCCACCACCTCATTCGTATACATGGTTGTGTAGGAGACATAAGGCAGATCCAATTCTGGAAGGAATTTCCCTCTTTATAATGGTGAAGCTGAGATTGAGATCTTCACTTGCTTATGTTTTTCAAGCTTTGCAAAGTTGTATTATATAGGGGCTCCAAAAAGTCATACATATTAGAAAACCATTCTCTTTGCCAGCCTTGAATTCTAAGAGAGTGGAGCAATAGGAAGTAAAACAAACACTCTTCTTTTGGAGCAATGATTACATTGCCAGTACCATAGCATAAAATTGAAATTTTATCCTTCCTCTAATAGTTGAACTAATAGAAAGGAATACAAGAAGTCATTGGCATCACTCAATGAATGGCCTTGCAATGAATCTAAGAAAAATGGTTATTGAAATGGATGAGAACTTGTAACAAAAATGCCTACTAGAGTCCAAGAAAATGTTCACAGTAAAAGAATCATAGGATGGCAGGAAATAGCCTGGAGGTAGTTGGATGGGAATTTTAACATCATTTTGAACTTAAGAAGGAGCTAATGATCAATCTGACCACCATGCGTGAAGATGACATTCTTGAAAGCTAGAGGGCAGTCATTTTTCAAATTGGTAGACATGGCATTGAATATGCATTTGGTCTTAGAATTAAATTTGAACTTTGAAAAAATACCTCCAATCAGAGCTTGGCCATCTTATGGAAAATATTCATCAAGAGCTTGTTGGAGCAAAGCATCGTTGACTAAGTGTTAATGAGTGTATTTCCTACAAATATGTCTCAACAAACAATGACATTGAACTATATCCATCACATTTGATAGGAAACGTGAGCCCACTTCCAAGAATGAAAGATAACAAAGAGGGTCCAACAACATCTTTGTTCTAACTAACTCGAATAGCACCTTCAATCAATTCACAGTCAAAATTAGAACCCTTTTCAGTTTAAGGGTGTCAAATGCTCCAGCTTTTGTAGGAGCCCATTTGGGGGCCTCGATGCAAATAGGTAGATTTACCATGCTTGGAAAACATAGACAAAAAAATAGAGCAGCGGAAAGGAATAATGAATTAACAAGTTCATAATGGCATGTAAAGAAATGATGGTAAGGATGAAGATCTCAAAAAGATATGTATGAATCACTAACACGACTGAAAATTAGGAAGGAAGTAGAATGAATGTCAAAGTAGCAAATTACGCTATAGTTGACAAGCCTATAAAGTATTGAAACTAAAACTACAAAATTTAAAAGCATATGTTAGATATTGAAGATCTATTGAGAGAGAATTTCTGGCAGATGTGAGAGGGGTAACACGTACCAATCCCAGCTCAGAGAGCTGACAGTATACTAGCCATCCACTTAGAATATTTTCCCATCCTGATTGTCAAGTGTACGATTTCCATGAAGGAATTAATGCAATTCAAATCTCTAACAGGTCAGAGGTTACTAGAGGTCTATTTATCACCAAACTCAGAAGGGAAAACTACCCATTAATTTTAGATGAATCTAGTCAGAGTCATTTACCATAGATAGTATTGAACACTCAACATTGAGAATACACGACTTTGAACACCAATTGAAGATAAATCAAAACTTTCCTATCAAAGGACTTATTTAATTGATCATCAATCTTGCTAAAATCTGTTTGATTAGTTCCCAACTTCCCAGTAATTGATGTTTTTTCCTATTGCCTAGTTAGCAAGAGTGTCTACTAGTAATTTCAATCAATTCACAGTCAAAATTAGAACCCTTTTCAGTTTAAGGGTGTCAAATGCTCCAGCTTTTGAAGGAGCCCATTTGGGGGCCTCGATGCAAATAGGTAGATTTACCATGCTTGGAAAACATAGACAAAAAAATAGAGCAGTGGAAAGGAATAATGAATTAACAAGTTCATAATGGCATGTAAAGAAATGATGGTAAGGATGAAGATCTCAAAAAGATATGTATGAATCACTAACACAACTGAAAATTAGGAAGGAAGTAGAATGAATGTCAAAGTAGCAAATTACGCTATAGTTGACAAGCCTATAAAGTATTGAAACTAAAACTACAAAATTTAAAAGCATATGTTAGATATTGAAGATCTATTGAGAGAGAATTTCTGGCAGATGTGAGAGGGGTAACACGTACCAATCCCAACTCAGAGATCTGACAGTATACTAGCCATCCACTTAGAATATTTTCCCATCCTGATTGTCAAGTGTACGATTTCCATGAAGGAATTAATGCAATTCAAATCTCTAACAGGTCAGAGGTTACTAGAGGTCTATTTATCACCAAACTCAGAAGGGAAAACTACCCATTAATTTTAGATGAATCTAGTTGGAGTCATTTACCATAGATAGTATTGAACACTCAACATTGAGAATACACGACTTTGAACACCAATTGAAGATAAATCAAAACTTTCCTATCAAAGGACTTATTTAATTGATCATCAATCTTGCTAAATTCTGTTTGATTAGTTCCCAACTTCCCAGTAATTGATGTTTTTTCCTATTGCCTAGTTAGCAAGAGTGTCTACTAGGAAGCTTTCTTCTCTATAACTGTTGAACTTCATAGTAATTGAAACTTTGTTGTAGAATTTTAATCTGATAAAAATGTATTCTATTTTCTAGTTGGCTGAGAATTATGAGATAGTATGTTGATTATCACCATATAATACCCTTCAATGTGAGAATCTGTTTAATTGTGGCCATGTTTAGGAGCCATATAGACACAGAATATTGCACAACAGGGATGTTGTAGTCTGCAAAACAAAAAGATACATGTAGAACAGAACCTAGAAATCTGAACAGAGATATATAATAAATGAAAATTATAAATGAATAAGAGGAAACCTGGAAAAACAACTTGAACCTTTGAGCACAGAGGTACAATGATTTGAGATATATTTTTGGAACAACAAATATATTAGTGTTTGAGAGATATGAGAAAGTGGTGATGTTTTTTATTAAAGGGAAAATAAGTTGTAATGGGCTTCTAAAACTTATTTTCAATCAGAAAAACAGCTGAAAAACACAAACCAGTTAGCAATAATATAGAAAATCATATACAAGAGCAATCTGACAGCTATCAAAAAAGTCATTCTACAACATAGCTGTAGCCAAGTCACCGTTGAAGAATAACCTATGCAATTTATACAGGGGTACGTATTTTGGGGACAAACTTTTCTGATCTTTTGCTGCACTTTTATGCTAAGTTGCCGAATCAGGTATGGGCACGGGTACAGGTACATGGGTACAGTACGTGGGTACGGCAAAAATTTTTGGGGCGCTGGGTACGGAATCGGGTACGTCCGTACAAAAATATAGTAATATATATATATATGCAACCTAGAAACAAAATAAGTTTAGAATGTCATTTACCAATACATATGATAAACTAAACCATGACAAATTTCAATTTTTGAAACATAATATACTAATTTAAATTCAGTTTTCAATATCAAAAGGATCAAACTTGAATGTCATGAGAGATAATCATTGTTTAACATTTAAAAAATACAAATAGTAACCAATTCACTGATTTGGAATTGCATCAAATGGCTCTTCATCAAGACTAATATCAACATCAACATTAACATCAGATGATGGAACCACATTAGCCCTTGCACTAAAAGTACGTTGACTACTTGACTCCTCTAAAAGTGAAGAAGATTGTGCAATTGCAGCCAAAGAAAGATCTAGGTCAGCTCGTTCTGGTTCTACATCCCACATCTTTGCTGTCCCTTCTTTGTACTCATCCTCTTTGTGAGTAAGAAGGCGCAAGTTGGAATGAACATAAACTAGCTCCTCCGCTTTGTGTGATGCCAATCGATTGCGCTTGACAGAGTGGATGAAGGAGTATGTACTCCAATTCCGCTCAGCTGAAGAAGAACTAGCAACCTATTGAAGCAAAGAGAGCTCTCATTAGAGTTGTTAAATTAAAAAAATTGTAAATCAAACTTCAAATTTGAAACTAACACATTTTAGTTTTAAATTTTTAAATGATAGAACTTAAAAACTAAAAAGTTAAAACTTACTTGAGATAAGACTTTTATGGCAAGAACTTGGAGGTTTGGCATCTTGCAGCCATTGAGGTACCACCAAGAGTGAGCATCCTTCTTATATTTGTCACGGATAGCAGCAGGACTTTGATTATTAGAGTCACAAAAGCTAGCAAATTCACTTGAAACTACATCTTCCATCTCAATATCAGGGAAGAGTTTAACAAGAGCTTTCCTAAACCCATCGTTGACTTCTACATCATCGTATGGTGGCAATCTGTTTGGTATAGCAAGGAGTTCACGGCTGTAAAATTTGGGAGTCAAAGCGAAAGCAAGAAGATGGAGTGGGGTGGTCATTTTGTTCCACCTGTCAACACAAATTGCATGCACCTCTTTGAAGAAGGTTTCTTGTGGATCTTGCTCTTTTTCACATATGATGCTTTTCATCTTCTCAAGCATTGAATCAATGCCATCATAAACCTCCCCCAAGCATGGCTTATCCATGTCAATAAAGCGTATCATGCTCAATATGGGTTCGGTGAAAGCAAGAAGATATTCCGCCCGATCCCACCAAATGTCATCTAGAATCTTACGTTTTATATTTGCTGCCCTCTCACTATTTGATTGCCTCCATATAGACCATGATTGGCTAATGACCATAGCAGAAAGCGCCTCTCACACCTTCACAAGTCATCTCAAGACGATTGTGTTGGAT
>VDFB02112727.1:0-25188 GCA_007258455.2 Sequoia sempervirens
GTTCCTTGTCCGTTTCTAGCAGGATTCTCCGATTCTGGGTTTCTGCCTGACTTCAGGATTTTCCGGTCCTGGTGGATTTTCCCTGTCAGCTCTAAAATCCCGATCTTCCTCATTTCCTCGGTTTCTGCATTTCCGCGAAATCTATGTTTCCGCGCATCCTGGGATTTTTTGAAATTCCATTATGGGCTCGGGTTCCCAGACTTGTCAGAAATGTCTTATCGCGCATTAATGGTCGATGTACCTTTGTTCAGACGGGTATAAGGGCAGATTTAGGGCATTTTCAGTGCCATTCTAACTTCATTGCTCCCTTGCTGATTGCTCTGGCGATTAAGTTTTCCATTTGAGCTTTGAGAATCGATCTTGATTTGTTTGCGTGAGGATTGCTTGAGCACCGGTGTCAGTGGTTTTCATCGCTTGGACGTGTTTACTACGTGGTCAACTTTTTAGGCTTGAATTTCTTCCCCATCGATCCATGGTATGTTATCATTGCCCTTCCATTTTCGTGAGTGGTGATTGAGGGTTTCTGCATTGGATATTGTTAGTTTTGGGTCGGCCCTTGATTGATTTTGATTTCATATTTGTAGAGTCGGGGTTTGACCCATCTTTTGTTATAGAACCCTGTTTCACGTGCCCTATGAGCTCTATTTATCCATGAGACGGCGTGTGCATCCATTAGACGGGGTCCTGGGTTAGATTGCTTGCTTTTTAGTGCAAAATTCGCTATTGTGCAAAGTTAGAGTTTTCCTCGGTATTCGGCCCAGAACGAAGGTTTCATTCTGCTTGGGCGATTTTGTCCCTGTATCACGTTGACTTCCCCATCTTGTGAAGATTCGAGTGCTTTAGGTAAATCTTTAGCTGATACTTTAAACCTTAAAGCTTGCTCTAGTTTTAATGGCGGAGGTCGGGTTATTCAGATTAGGGCATCATTATTTTGATATAGGGATTCATCCTTTGAGAGCTTTGAGGGTCGGAAATCCTTTGCGTCCTGAGTTTTGTTGATTATTGTCAGTTTCAAAACCATTAGAACTCAGGAGGGGAAGATCCCGTGGTCGTTTGAATTTTGGGTCGCGTTTCGCCATTTTTCGGGTTTCTGAGGTTGTCACGGAATTTTGCTGCTTCCGGATTTTCCCGGTTTGGGCATATTTCGCGGACTGGGGTTCTTGCCGAAACATTCTAAGCTGTCCGCGAAAATCTATTCCATCCAGATTTTTCTGGATTTCCTGTCTGGCTGTGTCCTTTTAAATGTTTCGATGATAGGATTAATGAAACGATTGTTTAATGCTTATTTCTTGTTGCCAAGGAGTGAATTCCATGATTATCTTTTGATTCTTCATCTGTACTAATGATTTATTTGACTAATGATGCTTTGGCAGCAGGAATCCGTTTGGGTCGGATTTCTCTGAAATTCTGCCCCGACGGTATTTTCCCGATTTGCATGATTTTCTCGGACTATCTGATTTCTCCGGATCTCAAAGGATTAGCAGTTGGCAATGGATGTTGATTGATTTATATGATTTGTGCTAACTTTTTGGATTGGAATAGGCTTAACAATTGAATACTAATGATGATTTTTGGATGTGCAGGCCGAATCAAGCAAGGCAGCTACTGGAAAGTCTAAGGGTGGCGCAGGGGCGTCGTCCATTTCTAAGACTGAACGATTGAGACTAGACATGAAGAACTAGCTCCCCGAAAGCAAAGTGTCTTCTGTGTGGGCTGATGTATCTGACACTAATGTTGGTGCCTGGCGATATGAGGAGTTCAAGCAGAGAACGGCAGAGAAGGACTTGTCACCCCTAAGGCAAGGGATGATGAACCCCGGATTGGTGCATGTGGCAGGTTTCCCTTTGGTGGTCCAGTGTTACGATTTAATCTTGGAATGTGCTAGACAATATGATTTTGATACACAGCAGGTGGTTAGCACCGAGGGAAGAGTCTTGGCCAACTTCAGTCCGGCCTCTATTGCACAAGCTTTTAGCATGCCAGATCTTCCTTCAGTGTGTGCCTTGAATATTGACACTGCCAGAACCTATTATGAGAATGAGCCCATCAAGGCTCAATAGATAATCAACTCATGGCTAGAGAAGCCAAAATCCCATCATTCAAAGTTGCCCAAGCAGCTGCACAGGGTAAAGTTTAGGTCAGATGTATATGATGCCATCACACTTCTGAGCAGGGTGGCAGGATTGAAAAGTGCAGGAGTGTTGGAGAGTTGGATGGTCCATGTGATCACCAAAATTGGGCAAGGGACCAACTATCACTGGGCAGGACTCATCAGTGCTGAGATTGATAGACAATTGAGGAATGTCCTGGAGGCAAAGAAATTCACTATGTCCTCATATGTAATGTATGTGTTGGCCATCTCCTACCCATACAAAGGTCTGAATCCGAGAGGAACAATTGGACAGGATATAATTTATGAGGTTTATCTGGAGTTGCATTTGGGACACAAAGATTACAGAAGGGCCAATGATGCATTCACGATGCATATCACCTGGACACTCCAGAATGCTGAGCACCTTAGATTGTCCGATGGAGCCAAAGGGCTAATAAAGAACTATGGAGCCTGGTTCATCTAGTTCCCTACCTTCACCTACCTCAGGATTGATGGATGCCCGGTTGCCCCTTACAGGTTACCCCGGTATCCTACTGACCATATTGTGCTATTGGAAGTTGTGAGACAAATCGGTGAATTTGATGTTGTGGTGAAGAGGGAGAAGCACAAGACAGGCTTCGGAGGAGACTTCCCTCTCAGGATTGGTGTGGCGGAGATGTGCCCCTCTATTCAATCAGCCCATACTGCAGGGGAAGAATTGGCAGCATATGGTTTCTCCTTCCATTCTAAAAGGATGAATTTTGATATAACAGGAGAAGCGCAAAAGAAAGCCACCAAGGAGTACAGGCACAAAGATGACCTGGAAGATTATTGGGTCAATATCAAGGACGACCTTGATGCGAGAAAGAAGAGATACTCCAGGCTCCCTGTGGAGGCAATTAGGCAATACAACGTCAAGTTAATCCCGGATCAATTGGATGATGACGAAAATCTGGTGCAAGACCACGCCTATGAGGCAGTGATAAACAAGCCAGCCGAGGATATTAACTGGAATGAGGATGAGATTACAGAATTGGAGGACCTAATGGCTCCTGTAATGAAATTCACTCTTTCTTGGGTAAAACATAAAATTTGGGAATTGGAGAATGCAAAGGTAGCTTGTACCTTCGAATTGATGGGGAATCTCAACCCCATGTCGACTTCTGAGGAATCCGGGGAAGATGACCCCAAAGGGAAAATAGTGAAGACCTCACCGTTCAAGATCAAGGTTAGAGGTCCCAAGGGAGCTGAACCTGAAACAAAGAGGAAGGCGAAAGGGAAGCGAAGGTGGAAGACCTTGACAATTGGCAAGTCCTCTGATGAGGAGGAGATGGAGAAAGCAGAAGAGGAGGATGCTCCTCCACCACCTAAGAAGACAAAAGCCACAAGGACTGAAGAAAGATCAGTCAAGCCAGCGGTTGCTCCGCAATTAAGTTATTATGAGTTTCTAGGAGAAAAACAAAAAAGCCAAGTACTCAAGAGACCAGGTAACTCCCCGGCGATACCGGTAAAGAAGCGAATTCTCCGAGGCCACCGCTTGTGGAGATAATTCGTTACCGCTTTCTCCTCCATCGAGCATACCAGAGCCAGAAATTCTAGGGGAACAGGAGACTAGCGGAGAAGCAGAACCATTCAAGGAGGGAGCACTCTTCAATGAAGCAACAGAGCTGGAGGTGGAAGAGGAGGAACGACATACTTCTCCTTTGGTCCAATATGAGGACTCCCCGGAAAGTGACAAATGTCGCGGACCGCCTGAGCCGGAGGAAAATATCCTCGGTCGCAAGACCCCATCACCGCTGCATCCAGAGGTAGAACTTGACGTAAATTTGATCAAGGGAGCGCCTTCGAGAATAGAGGATGATAAGGCACCATGTGAGGAAGAAGAAAAGGTGACAGAGGAGCCGGAAGATGCCAGGACGGAAGAAATCTGGACTGACCCTGTAGCCCCGGACTGGCTGGAGAAGGAACTTGCAAGGAAGAAGCAAGTTATTGTTGAAGATACTCCCTTGGACTGGGACGAAATGCTGTCGAAGATTGGTAAAGGAAAGAAAAAGAAGGCTACCAAGGTGATCTCAAGGGTGGAAAGGGATGAAACGCACAATAGGGTAGTCCACATTGCCACTCCTGCCGCAGATAAAATGAGAGAGGATATTACAAGCCAAGATTATGATGTGCAAACGATTAACCTTGGGCTTGCATCCATGGAGCAGGATATTGAGGAGTTTGAGGGGTCCAGTGCGGTGATTGTTGACAGATTGAAGAGGGAGACTCAGACTAAATGTGAACTGAAGAGGGAAAATGAAAGGTTAAGGAAATGTTTGGAGGAGGTCATGAAACCTTTGCAGTCTCTTCACCCTTCTTCCTCTGCCACTCTTGGTTTTCTGCCTAAGGAAACAATCTCCGGGATCGAAAAGATGAAGGCCTCAGCTCAGGCTGCAATGGACTGGCTAGCGAGTGTGCAAACGAAAGGAGATGATATCATCAAGGACATTCTGTCTGTTGGGAAGGACGCAGTCTGGGCCAAAGAGTTGTTGGAGCATGTACTGTCACAGGATAAGGAAGATGTGGATCTTTTGCTGCAAAAATTGAGGGTCATCATAGGACATGGCAAAGAGCAACTGGCTAAGGATGGTATCCTTCCCTCCTCCAAATTGGATGAACCTTGGGAGTGGTTTGAAGCTCTACAGATTAGGCAGAAGGCTCTGAAGAAGATACGAAAACAAAGGAAATCAATTGACAGTGAGCTTACTGCAGTATATGACGGGTGCATCGCCTTCTTTGAGATAGTGACAGGTAGGAAGAAGATAGCTCCCAAGTATCTGAGCTTGGAACAATTGAAGGAGTGGTGGCATGAAATTTATGCCCTGGATTCGGATGGAGCTGTCACCGGCCACCTACTTGATGATGCAGCCACCTACATGGCAGTGATGGATAAATATATGGCCAGTAGGGAAGATTGGAACAAGACTGTTGAGCGGTCCAAGGAAGAAATAGACTCAATTAAATGCCGACTCAAGGTCTTGCCATTGCCACCTGTTGCTGAGTTGGATGGAGTATTCTCCTTGAAATCCAAGGGTCAGCTTTAGAAGAAAGATACAAAGGGAGTAGCGCTTAATGCTCATTTTGAGATTTGTGCTTCCCCTATTATCATAGGGCATGCATTGACCCGACTTCCTGGGGACTCCGTGGTCGCTTCTAATTCGATGTGATGGCATTTAATTCTCAGCTCAACGTTTAGTTGCATTCTAATATTCGTCATTCATAGTAGACTAGCTAGAGAAATCTCGCCCTGCAGAAGGTATAGATGAATGAAGAAAACATTAGAAATTAAAGAGCAAGAGTTAGAGTTTTTTGATTTCCTTGAAGCAAATATTGTATCAGAACAATCGAATTGTTGCAGCATTTTGGTGATTAATACGATTGAAGACATTGTGGTTTTCCTGGTGCAATCTCTTGTGTTATTCCATCTTGCATGGTTCCCTTGTTCTATCTTTTAAATTGCTTTAAGAATTAGGGTTTAGTTTTCAGAAATAAATTAGTTTCAGTTAGATAAATGATGTTTATGATTTCATATTTGGAATGTTTGTAGCTATCTCTGGTCTATACTCCCAGTAACTATCTGATTGTAGTAGGCTGGTGAAGTCAAGCTGGACCGTATATTCAATGTGCTTAAGTTCGATTGTAGATGCATGTCTATGATTTGAAAATCTGTATTCCTCAGAAGATTGCACCGTTCTTGTAAGATTGCATTGTGGGTTGAACAAGAGCTGGTTATTTGAGATAGGTCCATTTTAGATATATGTCATTTACATTGCTTGTCCTAGCAGTAGTTTAGATCTTATCACTTCCTTGCCTCCCTATCTTTTGTTGTTTCTTTATTATTCGGTTAGATTTAGGATTTAAGATCATCATATTGTCAGATCTGATAAGTTGAAAGATACAGTTTGATTGTAGTAAGGTCCCTTTGTGATTACCAGCATTTTCACATAATTATCTGAGTTGTTTTATGCATTGTTATGACCTAACATCCGAGAGACCTTGGGGTGATTTTCAGTGATTTATTATTGAAAATAACCTTTCAAGAGAGATAGAATATTGCATTCTGTCTGAGTTGTTGCTGTGCAGAAAACACCATCAACAGATTGGTGCTAGAAGGAGGGCCTGAATGAGCAGACTGGATCACTTTTTGAACGCCATCTCTCTAAAAAGGTTAAGGAGAAATACCAGATCTACCACAGGAGAGGAAGATTTAGAGGAGCTACAGTTCCCCACTAGGTCAAGAAGGAGTCGAGAAAGGGGAGAATCATCATCACCCATCCCTTCACCCACATCATCCATATCTTCACATCCAGAGGCTGAAGCCATACCCATCCTTGAAGCAGTTTCCATTCAGCAACCTCAGCCTGTTGTTAACCAGCCACAACCACCTCCCCCACTTCTACCAATGGCTTTCCTTGCTAATAATCCATCACCCTTATTCTTCCAAGCCTACAATGTAATGCCCAAAAACCCTGAGCATTTTTGTTCAAAATTCCATGCCAATGACCCAAATAGGACTGCAGAAGAACATGTGAGGATTTTCCAAACTTGTCTCAAGGACAGAGGAATTGTCCATGAGGATGTTGCCTGCAGGTTGTTTCCTTACTCACTAGGAGAAGAAGCCTTTTACTGGTACAACCATCTCCCTGCTGGTTCAATTCTTAATTGGAATGATCTGGAAACTGCCTTTTTACAGAAGTTCCGAATACCCATTAGTGCCAACGAGTTATACCTGCAATTCATCAAAGTCAAGAGAGAGGTCAACGAGCCAATATCCAGTTTCAATAATAGGTTTCACCGTGCATATACCAGATTGCAAGACCCATATGTTTTAGATGATGATACTGCCCTGGGAGTCTATTATGAAGCTCTGGATAGCTTAACAACA
The DNA here is from genome assembly GCA_007258455.2 of Sequoia sempervirens. NCBI lineage: Eukaryota > Viridiplantae > Streptophyta > Pinopsida > Cupressales > Cupressaceae > Sequoia > Sequoia sempervirens. The sequence goes on from VDFB02112727.1 coordinate 7,020, forward strand.
ACCTTTCTGAAATGGAGACCGAATCCTCCAGGAACCCTAACTGATGCTTATACAGAGGCTGTCAAGCTAAGTACAGATTTGAGACAACACTTGACTGGACCGCTGCCCTCTTTAGGAGCAGTTGCGCATCCTGGCCAGGTTCAAGTAGTAAATCAGGCACTTACTAATCATACTCCAATCATGAACCCAGTTCCTCAATTACCCATGATACCACACCCTGGTCACCCCATGAGCCAAGTCTCCCCTATGACAAACTTCCCACAACAGCAGGTTAACCAGCCCATGTATCAGCCGCAGCCAAATAGTTTCCCTGCTTATCTACAAAATTCTGAAGTATTACATCAGTCCATGGGATCTGCTACAATGTCTGTCCCTCCTCGGAGCAACCCAAGCCGGCCCCCTTTTGTAGACTCGAATAAAGAAAGGATTGATGAAATGGCTGAGCAGATAAAGAAGCTAAACCTAGAGGTGACTTACCTCAGGAATCAAAATAGTCAGTTACAAACTGCTCAGAAAGGCATGCAGTCCAATCAGAACAGAGAGTTTTCACAAGGCCAGAACTTTGATAGGGGACAACGTAATGACAGGGGATTCTACAATGATAGAGGATACAATCAGGATAGGGGTTACAACAATGATAGAGGGTTCAATAATGAAAGGAGGCAGAATTTTGATAGAAGTCAAGGTAGTGGATCTGGATTTGATAAGAGGCAATCGCAAGGGCAGAATAGAACTTGGAATACAGGACCTAACAACGGAGGAGTCCCTACTCCATTAGATCATCCTGCCAATCAGATTGTCAATCAATCTGCAAACCAGCCGGTCGGTCAAGACAAACCTCCTAACGGTGTATATCTGGCTGAAGCAGCCCTATCAGGATGGTGCAGGCTTCATAAGACAAGTCAGCATTCGGAATTGGAGTGTCCAGAGTTCCAAACTGCTACCTCTATTTTTCAATATGAGGTAGAGAACAATGTGAATGGACAGGAGATTGTTCCCTCCAACTCATATGATTCTCCTGTGCTGGTATTAAATCATGCTCCTTTTCCAGCCAGCAAGGAAAATGTACCAGAGGAACCTGATTCCCAGGAAGATGAAATAGATCAGATTTGTAATGGAGACGAAGTAGCTCGGTTGTTTAATGAAGATACAATGAATGACAATGGCCCTCTTGATCAGGAGGAACCTTATGTTGAGGAAGTTCAGATGTTTCAGAGACAAGGATTGAGAGATATGCCTCATAGACGTCCACAGCCTGGAGGACCTTTCACCACTTCCATTCCTCCCAACAACTTTAGTACTCCTCCAGATCCTAATGCTAGTAACAACCCGTCTTATCCACACATTCCCAAGCAGTATCTTTCAAAGGAGAGATAGGCTCAAACCGACCCACAGAAGGAAAAGGCTGTCCAAGCTGGCAAGGATAAGGTGGAGGAATCATCTAAGGAAATCTCTACTAATATGAGTGAAGAGCAGATGGTTTCATATGTTGCAGAGGAGTTCAAGAAACTAAAGGTAAATCTTTCTGCGTTTGAGTTGTTAAGGTTCCCTGCAATTAGGAAGGCTGTCTTAGGTACCTATGATGCAAATCCAAAGTTATTGGATAAGTCTTCTGGTGAACATGTCAGCCAAACTTCCAGCTCCCAGCCTGTGAGCGCACAAAATCAGACCCAAAATAGGACTAACATACCCCCTGGAGATAAAGGAAAAGAAAAGGATAAGACTCAAGTGGCTCAAGTAGATATTCAGCCTACCTTGTTCCAAGGGAAAATAGAAACCCCACAATTCCTAATCTCTGTTCGTATATTCGGTAAGAATTTGCATAATTGCTTGTTAGATTCTGGTGCTTCCACCAATGTGATGCCCTTTGGAGTTTGTAGAGCTCTAGGAATTACACCTGCTGATTCTCAGAAGAAGGTGACTCAGTTAGATAGAACTGAAGTGAATGTGGTGGGAGAGTTAAACATGATCCAAATGCAGATAGCCTCTAATCCAAGGATTCAGCAGGTTATCAATATTCAGGTAGCTGATATTCCTGATGCGTATGGTTTGATTCTAGGAAGAGATTTTACGAAGGCTCTGAATGGTTATGTGTCCACTGATCACTCTCACATGTGGCTTCCCTGGAAAGGAGTGCCTAACCAGATCAGAATTGAGAGAGAGCCAAGAATGAAGTACATGATTACAGAATACCAAAAGACTTCAACAGAAGTTCTAATATCAGAAGTAGGAATGGGAAATTACCTGCTATCGGCTCAATATGAAGAATCAGATGCAGAAGAGGTGTTGATGCTACACTTGATGCCTACGGATGTTGAGACAAGGTCAAGCCATGTTGAAGTCTTAACAGAATCAGTTCAAGAGGAAGAAGAATCTGAGGACAGACAGATCAGCCTATTAGACAGTTTCCAGGAATTCATTAAGCAGTGTATGGAGAATCAAACTCACCTGGGAAGAAGGACCAGCTTTAGGGAATTACTCTTACCAAATTGGTGCAGGGTCCATAATGCTTCCCATTCAGAATTGGAGTGTTGTTTGTGCCAGATAGCAGTAGAACAAGCGCAGAAATGTTTAAGTCCAGCTCAGGTTGTGAAGGCAAAGACGGATGACCTGCAAGAAAAATATCAAGACCAACCTCCTGTAGCAACTGAAGAGTCCTCTAATACTGGGAAGCTAAAAGATATGACAAAAAAAATACCCCTGCAGAATGTTGGACTCTCAAATTTGATGGATCCAAATCCAAGCATGGTGCTGGAGCAGGGTTTGAGCTAATCAGCCCAAAAGGTAAAAACTTCTTTGCAGCCCATAGGCTCCAATTTCATTGCACAAATAATGTAGCAGAATACGAAGCATTAATTCATGGACTTCTCATGGAACTTAAGAAAAAGGTTAAGATTCTACAAGTTTTTGGAGATTCAGAGTTAGTATTCAAACAAGTGAGAAAGCAGTATTCATGCCATGATAGGAGAATGACCAACTACAGACATAGAGTGTGGGACCTCATTGAGGGATTTGATGCTTTTAATATCCAACTGATCCCACGGAAGAAGAATCAAACTGCTGATTCTCTGGCTCAAGCAGCAAGCACTCTGCAGCCTCTATCTCTGTCAGGATTGAAGAAGTTTACTGTTGAATTAACTCCTGTGCCATCAGTCCCAGAAAATGTGACTAACTTTCAGGTATTTGAGGATGATAAGCACATTCTAGACTTTATCACAAATACAGATGTTTTCGCTTCCCAAATCATTGATGAAACAGAATCTCAGGAAGCGAAACTGGATTTAGAAGGTGTGCTGAATCTGAAATCAAACACTATTCCCAGGGGAATGGTGCAGTTGGAACGAATTTTCGATATGGATAAGATTAGGGGTCAGGAACAAGAGTCAAAGAAGGAGTCCATTAGTGGACAGTGTGACACTCACAATGTGGGAACTGATGATAATATTAAGAATATTTTCATTGGTAAGTTATGCACTCCAGAAGAAAGACACGGTATAATCAAAGCCCTACACGACTTTCCAGATATAGTAGCCTGGAGTTATGAGGACTTGAAGACCTATGATACATCTATCATAACTCATACTATACCCCTGAAGCCAGATGCTAAGCCTTTCAGACAGAGACAGAGACCTATCAATGCATTACTAGAACCACTAATACAGAAGGAAGTCCAGAAATTGCTGTCTGCCAGAATCATATTCCCTGTCAGGCATTCAACATGGGTGGCAAACCTGGTTCCAGTAAGAAAAAAGAATGGAGAAATTAGGCTCTGCGTTGATTTTAGAAATCTGAACAGATCATCAGAAAAAGATAACTATCCAGTTCCCTCTTTGGACAAGGTGCTTCAAGTGGTTAATGGTTCTCAGATGATGTCCTTCCTGGACGGTTATTCAGGATACAATCAAGTGATGGTCCAGTATGAGGAAAGACACAAGACAACTTTCACAACTAAGTGGGGTAACTTTTCCTACAGGAGGATGCCATTTGGACTCATCAATGCTGGAGCTACATTCCAAAGGGCTATGGACATCGCCTTTAAGGATATTATAGGGAAATGCATCATCATTTATATGGACGACCTGACTATTTTTTCAAAGAACAGAGGGGATCATATCTCAGATCTGCACAAAGTGTTCCAAAAATGCAGAGAATTTGGCATATCCTTGAATCCCAAGAAGTGTATCTTCGGGGTAACAGAAGGAAAGCTGTTAGGGCATGTGATATCAGAGAAAGGAATTGCTATAGATCCGGAGAGAGTGGAGGCCATCCTGAAAATTCAGCCGCCTGCCAGCAAAAAGGAGATGAAGTCCTTCTTTGGTAAGATTAATTTTGTCAGAAAATTCATCACTGGATTTAATGAAATTGTGAAGCCATTAAATGCCATGTTGAAACAAGATGCCAAGATCGAATGGACTATAGAAGCGAAGGAGGCCTTTGCAGAGATTAAGAGAGCCATTGCTGACGCTCCAGTATTAGTAAGTCCTAACTATAGCAACCCTTTTTATATCTATTCCTTTGCTTCAGACCACTCATGTGCTGGAATGCTTACTCAAAAGTCTGACGAGGGGAATGAGCATCCCATTGCTTTCATGAGTGCACCATTAAAGGATGCCGAGTTGAAATACCCAAGTGTGGAAAAGCAAGAATATGCCCTTGTTCGAGCAGGAAAGAAATTTAGGCATTATGTCTTCAGAAATAAGGTGTTTGCAATTGTTCCTGATTTCGCAGTTAAGTTACTCCTTATGCAGAATGAATTAGGGGAGCGCAGAGCTAAATGGGTGACCATGTTACAAGAGTATGACATTGAGATCCAGCCTATGAAACTGGTAAGAGGGCAGGGACTCACCCAGACTATGGAAGAGATAGGCCCTGAATTATCTGTTCAGAACTATAATGTTGAAGAGGTTTCCCCAGACGGCTGGTATGATGATATAGTGTATTACCTGTTGAATCAACGACCTCCAGCTCACCTTAATGCAGTACAGAGGCGAGCCTTAAGGTTGAAAAGTGACGGTTTCATGTTGAAAGGAGTTGTTTTGTATAAGAAGAATCATGAAGGTATTTATTTAAGGTGTCTTGGGAAACAGGAAGCTGAGAGAGTGATGAACGAGTTCCATGAGAAGTACGGTACTGGTCATAGTTCAGCTATTGCTACTGCAAATCAGATTTTGAGGGCAGGGTATTACTGGCCTACATTGTTCAAGGATGTTCATCAACATGTACGGACCTGTCACACTTGCCAGACTGCAGCAACAAGAGAAAGGTGTGCAGCACTCCCGCTCCAACCGGTCACCGAGGTAAGACCTTTTGCTCAATGGGATATGGATTTCATAGGCCCCATCAACCCACCATCTTCTGCGGGACACAGGTACATCCTCACCATCACTGATTACTTTACGAGATGGATTGAAGCTTTTTCTTGTAGACAATGCACATCAGAGGTAGTAATTAATTTTTTAGAATCTGCCATTCTCAATCGATTTGATGTCCTGTTGCTGTTGTGTGTGATAATGGTCCTGCTTTTGCATCTTTGAAATTCTCAAACTGGGCCTTTGATCATGGCATTGTTGTGAAGTTTGCATCTAATTATTATCCCCAGGGCAATGGTTTAGCAGAATTCTCTAATAAGAACCTGTTGACTGTTATCCGTAAACTGTTAGAGAGGAACTCAAAAGATTGGCACACCCAGCTTCAGTTTGCTCTTTGGGCAGATTGTACCAGAGTTAAGTCCTCCATTGGTACATCTCCTTATCATTTAGTGTACGGTCTGGAACCAGTTTTCCCTATCCAACTCAAGATCCCAACTCTACAGTTTATAAATCAGTTTTATGATGAAGGGCACAGAAGGGAGACTAGGTTAACAGAATTATTGCACCTTGAGGAAAAACGAGACAATGCCTTGGAGAATTTTTCCAAACATCAGGGGGTGGTCAAGAGGTGGTTTGATAGGAGAGCTAAAGTCAAAGCCTTCAAGATTTCTGACCTTGTCCTATACTGGGATAAACCTCATGATCAGAAAGGGAACCATGGAAAATTTGATAAATTGTGGCTTGGCCCATATCAGATTGCCGAAATACTGGGAGATAATGCCTTCCGTCTGAGGACTCTCATGGGAGAAGACATACCACTGCCTGTCAATGGGCAGTATCTGAAACATTATTTCCAGTCTTGAGCTATTTTCAGCTCTTTGCTTTGTAAATAGTTAGTTTAGGTTGTTTTGCTTTGCTTTGGTTAGGGTAGGTTTGCTTTGGTTTGTTTATTTTGGTTTGCGTTGCTCTTGCTCTTGGTTCCTTTCCTTTTGCGGATCATGGGTGCTTCTGTATGGTTATGGTGACAAAGCAGGACTAATGTTCTTGGTATTTCCCTTACAAACTCCAATCATCCTTCTAGGACACCCTGGTATGAACTCTTTACCTTTTGTCATTTCTCCTTACGCTGAAGCAAAGGTTTTCCAGTCAGTCTGAACAGAAATATATGGGGGTCTTATACTTTTAATCCTTAATATACCTGAAGTTGTAAAAGATCCTTATAAGGTCTGAACAGGTGAAAAATCCTTTTCTGCTCTAGTGCCACTGTGGTTCTCAGCCCTGAGTGTGGACTTCACTGTTCACAAGTTGAATGAAGTGAGTGAAAAGAAAAGAAATATCAGCAAAATAAAAAAGAAAGAATATATATGAAAGTCAAGAAATTTGAATTCAACTTATCAGGGGGATCTGAATATCTCTACTGGGGCTATAGACGCCTGACTGGCAGTAGAGCTATGTTCAGGAGGATCACAACGATAACCTCGTCGGGGCTATGGACGCCTGACTGGCAGCGAGGCTCTATCCAGGTCACTCTTAGAGTAAGAATCTTTACTTAGCCTGTTCATACCAAGTCTGGTTCTTCTTGCAACTAAGGGTAGGTAATAAATGCATGTGCACACACTTAGACCCGGGTATAGGAATGTATGAATGGCTGGGAGTTTCTTTGTTTTAACTTAGGATGGTGGCTAGGTATCTGAGTTGAAACCATGAGTTATGGGTTCTTGATTCTAGTTTGTCATCGAAATGCTCAGGAGCATTTCCCTAGCAGAGTCGCTATTTGTTGTGCAGTTTTTGCACACACACCCCACTTGGAGTAGGGACCCTCTTTTCGGATGTCTTTTAACCTTTGGTTTCATTGGATTTATCATTTTAAGGTTTTGACATGTTGGTCTTGCTAGCCTTGACCTTGCCCTGAGGCTTGAATTGATTGAAATTGAGTTTTTAGCAAACTCCGGGTTTTCACCTGGTTCCAGGATTTTCCAGCTCCGGTGGATTTTCTCGGGCCCTGGTTCTTTGTCTGTTCCTGGCTGGATTCTCCGATTCTGGATTTTTTCTTGATCCCGGGATTTTCTATTCTGGGAGGATTTTCCCGGACTTGGCCAAAGTCCCGAACTTCGCCATGTCCCCGGTTTCTGCATTTCCGCGAAATTCCTGTCCATTCAGATTTCTGCGTATTCCCAGATTTTCCAAAATTCTGTTTTGGGCTCAGGTTTCCGGATTTGTCAGAAATGTCTTGTCGCGCATTAATGACTAAGGTACCTTCGCTCAGATGGGTATATGGGTGGATTTAGGGCACTCTGAACATCATTCTAACTTCGTTCACTCATCTCCTTTTGCTCTGGCAATCAGAAATTCTCATTTGTGCTTTGAAGATTGACTTGGATTGTTTGTGTGCGAATTGGTTGGAGCCCTGTTGGTTAAAGTTTATGTTGCTGAGGACGTGCTTATTTCGTGGTTTCTTCCTCTAGCTCAAATTTCTTCCGCATCGATCCATGGTATGTTGTCGCTGGCTCTTCCTTTATTTCATTTGATGATTGAGTGTTTCGCGGTTTATTGATGATACTGGTCGCACTTTACTTGATCTTGATCCCATATTTATAGAATTTGGATTTGACCCGGTTTTGTTGTAGAACTTATTCCCTCGTGTCTCTATGAGTCTCTTTTATCCATTGGATGGCTGGCGTATCCTTTAGATGGGGTCCTGGGTTAGATTGCTTGCTTTTTAGTACAAAATTTGCTATTGTGCGAAGTTAGGGTTTTCCTCGGTGTTCGGCCCAGAACGAAGGTTTCATGTTGCTTGAGCGATTTTGTCCCTGTATCACATTGACTTCCCCGTCTTGTGAAGATTCGAGTGCTTTAGGTAAATCTTTAGCTGATACTTTAAACCTTAAAGCTTGCTCTGGTTTTAATGGCGGAGGTCGGGTTATTCAGATTAGGGCATCATTATTTTGATATAGGGATTCATCCTTTGAGAGTTTTGAGGGTCAGAAATCCTTTGCGTCATGAGTTTTGTTGATTATTGTCAGTTTCGAAACCATCAGAACTTAGGAAGGGAAGATCCCGTGGTCATTTGAATTTTGGGTCGCGTTTCGCCATTTTTCAGGTTTCGAGGTCGTCGCGGAATTCTGCTGCTTCCGGATTTTCCCGGTTTGGGCTTATTCCGCGGACTGGGGTTATTGCCGGAACATTCTAAGCTGTCTGCGAAAATCCGTTCCATCCATATTTTTTCGGATTTCCTGTCTGGTGGTGTCCTTTTTAATGTTTCGATGATAGGATTAATGGAACGATTGTTTAATGTTTATTTCTTGTTGCCAATGAGTGAATTCCATGATTATCTTTTGATCTTTCATCCATACTAACGATCCATTTGACTAATGATGCTTTGGCGACAGGAATCCGTATGGATCAGATTTCTTTGAAATTCCGCCCCGACGGTATTTTCCTGGTTTGCATGGTTTTCCCGGACTATCCTATTTCTCCGGATCTCAAAGGATTAGCAGTTGGCAGTGGATTTTGATGGATTTATATGATTTGTGCTAACTTTTTGGATTGAAATATGAACAACAATTGAATACTAATGATGATTTTTGGATGTGCAGGCCGAAACAAGCAAGGCAGCTGCTGGAAAGTCTAAGGGTGGCGCAAGGGCATCATCCATTTCTGAGACTGAACGATTGAGACTAGACATGAAGAACCAGCTCCCCGAAAGTAAAGTGTCTTCTGTGTGGGCTGACGTATCTGACACTAATGTTGGTGCCTGGCGATATGAGGAGTTCAAGTAGAGAACGGCAGAGAGGGACTTGTCAGCCTTGAGGCAAGGGATGATGAACTCTGTATTGGTGCATGTGGCAGGTTTCCCTCCGGCGGTCCAGTGTTACAAGTTAATCTTGGAATGTGCTAGACAATATGATTTTGATACACAGCGGGTGGTTAGCACCGAGGGAAGGGTCTTGGCCAACTTCAGTCCGGCCTCTATTGCACAAGCTTTCAGCATGGTGGATCTTCCTTCAGTGTGTGCCTTGAATATTGACACTGCCAAGACATATTATGAGAATGAGCCCATCAAGGCTCAGCAGATAGTCAACTCGTGGCTAGAGAAGCCCAAGTCCCATTATTCAAAGTTGCCCAAGCAGTTGCACAGGGTTAAGTTCAGATCAGATGTATATGATGCTATCACCTTCTTGAGCAGAGTGGCTGGTTTGAGGACTGCCGGGGTGCTAGAAAGTTGGATGGTCCATGTGATAACCAAGATCGAACAGGGGACCAACTATCACTGGGCAGGACTCATCAGTGCTGAGATTGATAGACAATTGAGGAATGTCCTGGAGGCAAAGAAATTCACTATGTCCTCATATGTAATGTATGTGTTGGCCATCTCCTACCCATACAAAGGTCTGAATCTGGTGCCCCTCTATTCAATCAGCCCATACTGCAGAGGAAGAACTGGTAGCATATGGTTTCTCCTTCCATTCTAAAAGGATGAATTTTGATATAACAGGAGAAGCGCAGAAGAAAGCCACCAGGGAGTACAAGCACAAAGATGACTTGGAAGATTATTGGGTCAATATCAAGGATGACCTTGATGCGAGAAAGAAGAGGTACTCCAGGCTCCCTGTGGAGGCAATTAGGCAATACAACGTCAAGTTAATCCCAGATCAATTGGATGATGACGGAAATCTGGTGCAAGACCACGCCTATGAGGCAGTAAAAAACAAGCCAGCCGGGGATATTAACTAGAATGAGGATGAGATTACAGAATTGGAGGACCTAATGGCTCCTGTGATGAAATTCATTCTTTCTTGGTTAAAACATAAAATTTGGGAATTGGAGAACGCAAAGGTAGCTTGTACCTTCGAATTGATAGGGAATCTCAACTCCATGTCGACTTCTGAGGAATCAGGGGAAGATGACCCCAAAGGGAAAACAGTGAAGACCTCACCGTTCAAGATCAAGGTTAGAGGTCCCAAGGGAGCTGAACCTGAAACAAAGAGGAAACCGAAAGGGAAGCGAAGGTGGAAGACCTTGACAATTAGCAAGTCCTCTGATGAGGAGGAGATGGAGAAAGCAGAAGAGGAGGATGCTCCTCCACCACCTAAGAAGGCAAGAACAACTCGAACCTCGAAGAAGAAGGGTCAAGAGGCATCAAAGGATGAGCCTCCTATTGTTGATGTGGAAAGCTCAGGAGGGGAGAAAACAAAAGTCTATACGAGGAAATCAAGAACTCCCTCTCCAAAGGATACTGTGCAGAAGAAGGATTCTCCTCCGAGGCCACCAGTTGTGGAGCCATCTAAGTCTGTTTCTCCTCCACCGAGCATACCTGAACTGGGAAATCCTGGTGAACATGAAACTAGCGGGGAAGCAGAACCGTTTAAGGAGGGGACACCTTTTAGTGAAGCTGCAGAACTTGAAGTTGAGACAGAGGAAAGACATACTTCTCCGTTGGTGCAGTATGAGGATTCCCCAGAAAGTGATAGAGGCCGCGGATCACCTGAGCCAGAGGAAAATATCCCTGCTAGGACTCCATCACCGGTGCGTCCATAGTTAGGATTTGAAGAGGCTGACCAAGGTAGGAAGCTTCCAGAGAAAGAAGATGATAAAGCAACTGCAGAAGAAGAAAAGGTGATAGAAGAGCCAGAAGATGCCAGGACAGAAGAAATCCGGACTGACCCTGTAGCCCCGAACTGGCTGGAGAAGGAACTTGCAAGGAAGAAGCAAGTGATTGTTGAAGATACTCCCTTGGACTGGGATGAGATGTTGTCAAAAATAGGCAAAAGAAAGAAAAAGAAAGCTGCCAAGGTGATCTCAAGGGTGGAAAGGGATGAAACGCACAACAGGGTAATCCACATCGCCACTCCTGCCACAGATAAAATGAGAGAGGATATTACAAGCCAAGATTATGATGTGCAAATGATTAACCTTGGGCCTGCATCCGTGGAGCAGGATATTGAGGAGTTTGAGGGGTCCAGTGCGGTGATTGTTGATAGATTGAAGAGGGAGACTCAGACTAAACGTGAACTGAAGAGGGAAAATGAAAGGTTAAGGAAATGTTTGGAGGAGGTCATGAAACCTTTGCAGTCTCTCCACCCTTCTTCCTCTGCCGCTCCTGGTTTTTTGCCTAAGGAAACAATCTCCGGGATCGAAAAGATGAAGGCCTCAGCTCAAGCTGCCATAGATTGGCTGGTGGATGTCCAAACAAAAGGGGATGATACTATTAGGGAGATTTTATCTGTAGGAAAGGATGCAGTCCGAGCGAAGGAGTTGTTAGAGCATATCCTGTCTCAGGATAAGGATGATATGGACCTCCTGTTGCAGAAATTGAAGGTTATCCTGGGGCATGGCAAAGAGCAATTGGCTAAGGATGGAATCCTTCCTTCCTCCAGGTTGGATGAGCCGTGGGAATGGTTCGAGGCACTGCAGATTAGGCAGAAGGCTCTGAAGAAGATACGGAAACAAAGGAAATCAATTGACAGTGAGCTTATTGCAGTATATGATGGATACATTGCCTTCTTTGAGGTAATGACAGGGAGGAAGAAGATAGCTCCCAAGTATCTGAGCTTGGAACAATTGAAGGGGTGGTGGCATGAAATTTATGCCCCGGATTCTGATGGAGCTGTCACCGGCCACCTACTTGATGATGCAGCCACCTACATGGCAGTGATGGATAAGTATCTGTCCAGCAAGGAAGATTGGAGTAAAACTGTTGAGCGGTCCAAGGAAGAAATCGACTCAATTAAATGTCGACTTAGGATTTTTCCTTTGCCACCTGTTGCCTAGCTGGATGGAGTATTCTTGAAGGTTCAGGGGTCATCGGTTTAGAGGAAAGATAAGGGAGGTGGCAGTTAATGCTCATTTCAATATTTGTGATTCCCTATTATCATAGGGCATGCATTGGACCGGACATCATTGGGGATTGTGTCAAGGCCGACCTTGATGGTGGAGGGCATTTAATGTGTGCCTTAGTTTGTTTTTCCTTGGCCGACCTGTTTTGGCGGTTTTTATTATTTTGTAAAAATGTTTGGCTCGGCCGACATACCTTGGGATTTTCTATTAATAGGCATTCTTGCCTCGTTGTAAAGGGTTAGACATTAGCAAGAAGACATTAGAAATTAAAGAGCAAGAGTTAGAGTTTTTTATTTCCTTGAAGCAAATATTGTATCAGAACAGTCGAATTATTGCAGCATTTTTTTGGTGATTAATGCAATTGAAGACATTGTGGTTTTCCTGGTGCAATCTCTTGTGTTATTCCATCTTGCATGGTTCCCTTGTTCTATCTTTTAAATTGCTTTAAGACTTAGGGTTTAGTATTCAGAAATAAATTAGTTTCAGTTAGATAAATGATGTTTATGATTTCATATTTGGAATGTTTGTAGCTATCTCTGGTCTATACTCCCAGTAACTATCTGATTGTAGTAGGCTGGTGAAGTCAACCTGGACCGTATATTCAATGTGCTTAAGTTCGATTGTAGATGCATGTCTATAATTTGAAAATCTGTATTCCTCAGAAGATTGCACCGTTCTTGTAAGATTGCATTGTGGGTTGAACAAGAGCTGGTTATTTGAGATAGGTCCATTTCAGATATATGTCATTTACATTGCTTGTCCTAGCAGTAGTTTAGATCTTATCACTTCCTTGCATCCCTATCTTTTGTTGTTTCTTTATTATTCGGTTAGATTTAGGATTTAAGATCATCATATTGTCAGATCTGATAAGTTGAAAGATACAGTTTGCTTGTAGTAAGGTCCCTTTGTGATTACCAGCATTTTCACATAATTATCTGAGTTGTTTTATGCATTGTTATGACCTAACACCCGAGAGACCTTGGGATGATTTTCAGTGATTTATTATTGAAAATAACCTTTCAAGAGAGATAGAATATTGCATTCTATCTGAGTTGTTGCTGTGCAGAAAACACCATCAACAAGGCTACGTAAGGATTCTTATTTCAAAAGCAACCTGGATAGGGCCTCATTGCCAGTCAAGCGTCCATAGCCCCAATGAGGTTATCGTTGTGACTCTCCTGAATATAGCTGTACTGCCAGCCAGGCATCTACAACCCCGATAGAGATATTCAGATACCCCTGATAAGCTGAATTTATTCTTTTAACTTTCAATATTTCATTTTCCTTTCTTTTGATATTCTTTTTATGTCACTTTCATTTCAACCTGTGAACAATGAAGTTCACACTCAGGGCTGAGAACCACAGTGGCGCTAAAGCAGAAATAGGATTTTTCACCTGGAAAAACTTCACAAGGATTCCTATAGTAAAACATCAAGATTCTTAAGATATATCAGAGATATAAGATTTCAGAGTACGTCAAATTCAAATCAAAGCCGATGATCAATCTTCTATAAATCTGACATTAAGACTATTGGCAATAGTAAAGACTTCAACCATCCTTTCAAGATGCAAGACTAAAGTCCACCAAGGAAATACTTGGAACAATCCCCGATAATGATACATTTCCGCGGCAAAAGCGACACACCCAAGCAAAACAAAATCCCCAAAGCAAGAGCCGGAAGCAAAGAAACAAAACCCACACAACCCAAACAAACATAAAGAAAGCGTAAAGGAAACCTAATCAACTATATATAAGACAAGAGCTGAAAATGCTCAAGGCCAAAAAATAAGCCAACACGCCCCATTGATAGGTAGCCAGGATACCTTCCGCTGAGAGCCAAACGGGAGCATTCTCTCCCAGAATCTCTGATATTTGGTAAGGGCCAAGCCAAATTTTATCAAATTTTTCATGATCCCCTTTACAGTCGTGGGCTTTATCCCAGTAAAGAACCAAGTCATAAATCCTAAAATCTTTAATCTTGGCTCTTTTATCAAATGATCTCTTGACTACCCCTTGATGTTTGGAAAAGTTTTCCAGGGCTTCGTCTCTCTTTTCCTCAAGGTGTAACAATTCAGCGAGTCTAGCCTCACGTTTATCTCCCTTCTCATAATAATTATTAATGAACTACAAAGTGGGGATCCTTCACTTTATGGGAAACATAGGCTCTAATCCATAAACCAAGTGGTAAGGTGATATCCCTTTGGAAGTTTTATGTCTTGTGCGATCTACCCAAAGAGAAAATCTAAGCTGGGTATGCCAATCCTTCAGATTTCTTTCTAAAATTTTGCGGATAATAGTCAGGAGGTTTTTGTTGGAGGACTCGGCCAGACCATTACCCTGAGGATAATAGTTGGATGCAAATTTAATGACAATCCCATGATCGAAATCCCAATTAGAAAACTTTAATGATGAAAATGCAGGACCATTATCACATACCAAATATATAGGACATCCAAAATTATTAAGAATACCTGATTCAACAAAATGAATTACCACATCTGAAGTACAATTCTTGCAAGCAAGAGCCTCAATCCATCTTGTAAAATAATCAGTGACAGTAAGGATATACCTGTGACCAGCAGAAGAAGGTGGATTGATTGGACCTATGAATTCCATCCCCCATTGTGTAAAAGGTTTTACCTCAAAAACTGGTTGGAGTGGGAGTGTTGCATACTTCTCTTTTGGTGTCGCAGTCTGACACACATGACAAGTTCTACTATGGTTGTATGTGTCCTTGAAGAGTGTAGGCCAGTAGTAGCCAGCTCTGAGAATTTGGTTTGCTATAGAAGGTGCTGACCCATGGCCTGTACCGTATCTGTCATGAAATTCTAATATAACTCTTTCGGATTCTGTCCTCCCCAGGAATCTTAAGTACACACCCTCATGATTTTTCTTGTATAGAACAACTCCTTTCAACATGAAAATATCACTCTTTAAATGCAATGCCCTTCTTTGTACTAAATTAAGATGATCAGGGCATCTCTGAGTCAGGAGGTAATGAACAATATCATCATACCATTCCCCAGGAGAAACATCCTCCAAATTATAACTCTGAGCTGTAAGGTCAGGGCCTGTTTCTGCCATTGTCTGTGTAATCCCTTGCCCTCTTACCAGCTTCATGGGTTGAATTTCCATATCGTACTCTTGTACCATAGTTACCCACTTGGCTCTGTGTTCCCCCAGCTCATTCTGCATCAATAACAACTTAACTGCAGGATCAAGAACTATTGCAAAGATTTTGTTCCTAAGGATATAGTGTCTAAATTTCTTTACAACCCTGATGAGGGCATAAGCCAACTTTTCCACACTTGGGTATCTCAGTTCTGCATCTTTTAATGGTGCACTCATAAATGCGATGGGATGTTCATTTCCTTGGTCAGATTTCTGAGTTAACATAGCCACACAGGAATGATTAGAAACAAAAAAATATATATAAAATGGTTTAGCATAATCTAGACTTACCAAAACAGGAGCCTCAGCAATGGCCCTTTTTATCTCTGCAAATGCTTCCTTTGCTTCTGCATTCCATTCAACTTTGGCCTCCTATTTTAACATTGCATTTAATGGCTTAACTATTTCCACGAATCCAGTAATGAACTTTCTCACAAAGTTGATCTTGCCAAAGAATGATTTCATTTCCTTTTTGTCGGGTAGTGGTGGAATCCTCGAAGAATGGCCCCATGCCTAGACCAATATAATTCCTTTTCGTAGATAACATGTCCTAACAACTCCCCTTCCGTTACTCCAAAAGATGCATTCTTTGAATTTGGAGATATTCTCAAAACTCCCATTTCGAAAACTTACACAATTCTCGAGATACATCACCTCTTTTCTTTGAAAAGATGCATCAACCAACATGCACTACCACGGTAACCTTAAAGGAAATGTCCATGGCTCTCAACAAATTCCCAAAGTATTGACTCAACCCAAAGGGCATCCTTCATAAGAAACGGCTCCACTGGGTGGAAAGCAATCTCAGGTTCATCTTCATATTGCACCATGACTTAATCTTCGGTCCCGAATAAATCATCCAAAAAGGACATCATCTCAGACCACACACACCGGCAAGACTTCATCCGAGAGGGCACCATGTGCATAGACTATCTTTTGATGCTCTGTTTAGGTTTCTAAAATCTACACACAACCTGATCTCACCATTTTTCTTCCGCATTGGCACCAAGTTTGCAACCCAGGTGGAGTGTCTAACTGGAAATATGATCCTAGCAGAAAGCAGTTTCTGCACTTCCTTCTATATTATGGGTTCTAATAAAGCATTGATAGGTCTTTTCCTTTGTCTGAAAGGTTTCACCCTTGGGTTGAGAGGGATAGTATGGGTTATGATCGATGTATTATAAGTCTTTAAGTCTTTATAACTCCAAGATATCACATCTAGATATCTATGTAGTGCATCGATGATTCCTTGCCTCTCTTTGGGAGTGCACACTTTTCTGATAAAAAAATTCTTAACATCATCCTGAGTTCCCATGTTAAATTTATCACACTGTCCGCTAATGGACTCCTTCCTAGTATCATGTTCTTGCTCCTTGACCTTGTCTAGATCAAATATCCTTTCTAATTGCACCATTCCCTTGGGAATAGTGTTGGTCTTCAAATTGATTACCCCTTCAAGGTCCATCTCTGCTTCTTGGAGCTCAGTTTCATCAATGATTTGAGAAGCAAAAACATCCGTATTTGTGATAAAATCTAGAATATGCTTATCGTCTTCAAATACCTGGAAGTTGGTAACATTATCAGGTACTGAGGGTACTAGGGTCAGTTCCATAGTAAATTTCTTTAGTCCAGAAAGGGACAGAGGTTGCAATGTACTGGTTGCCTGAGCCAAGGAGTCAGCTATCTGGTTCTTATTTCGTGGAATCAACTGAATATTGAAGGCATCAAATCCGTCAATAAGATCCCATACTTTGTGTCTATAGTTAGTCATTCTTCTATCATGGCAAGAGTACTGCCTTCTAACTTGCTTGACTACTAACTCAGAATCTCCAAAAACTTGCAAGATCTTAACTTTTTTCTTTAATGCCATTAACAAGCCATGAACAAGAGCCTCATATTCTGCTACATTATTTGTACAGTGAAATTGCAATCTATGAGCAACAAAAAATGTCTTACCTTTTGGGCTAATTAACTCAAAGTCTACCCCAGCTCCTTGTTTTTATTTGGACCCATCAAATCTTAGAGTCCAACAACCAGCACCTGTAGACTTCTCCACCTTTTCACTTGCACTGTTAATACTAGATGGCTCTTTAGAAAGCATCACACCTTTTCCTTTGGGATCTTCTGGGACACTCTGGATATTAATTCTGACTACAGGAGAGGGGTTGATACACTTTTGTATTTGTTCCACTACAGCCTGGCATAAACAACAATCTAGTTCTGAATGAGAGGCATTATGCACCCTGTACCAATTAGGAAAGATTATTTCTCTGAAATTCATTTTCCTTCCTAACTAGACTTGATCCTCAATGCATTTCTGAATAAACTCTTGAAAACTATTTAGCAAAGCCATCTAACTATCTTCTGGATCATCATTATTTTCAGCTGGTTCATCATTGTTTTTAACTGGTTCCACTAGGGCTTCAGTACCACTAGACTCTGCCGTGAGGCCATTAGACATTGTATGCAACATGAGGACCTCCTCCACATCTGACTCCTCAAAAGGATTTCTAAACACGTAGTTACCCATACTTACTTCTAATATTAGAATCTCGTTTGAAGTTTTTTGATATTCTGTAATCATGTATTTCATTCTAGGTTCCCTTTCAATTTTGATCTGGTTAGGCACTCCCTTCCATGGAAGCCACATGTGAGAATGGTCAGTCGAGACATATCCATTCAAGGATCTAGTGAAGTCCCTTCCCAAGATTAAGCCATAAGTATCAGGGATGTCAGCCACTTATATATTGATAACCTGTTGGATTCTAGGATCAGAAGTAACTTGCATATGAATCATATTTAATTCTCCTACAATGTTGACTTCGGTCCTATCTAACTGCGTAACTTTCTT
>VDFB02112728.1:0-22725 GCA_007258455.2 Sequoia sempervirens
CCATCTCTAAGTGCTTCAAATTTTAAGGTCAAATGTGTCAAATTTTTTAAAATCCAAGAAAACATTTCCACTAAAATGTATATCCCATGAGGTACAAAATATTTGTTTAATAGGTCTTGGCATTCTTATAATAAATATAAATGGGATATTTTATGGGAAATATATTTTGTTATTTTGATTGTCAAATGGTTTTGAGTTTATATAAACAATGTGAGGTTCTTGTAGTTAAACTAGATGTTCACCTATAAGTGCAAAAAAAATTCCTAGGTTCCATATAATATAATAAATTATATGTTAAAGTTTGATAATTTTATCCCTTAGGTCTCCCAAGAGACTTTGTTATATCATTGTACCTCACAACTTCACCATGAGACTTTGGAAATTAAATGAGCATTCCAATTGTACAAAAAAACCTACCTCAATGTTTTTTCACCCTCAATTTTGTCCCATGAGGTACAAAAATAAAAATATGGGTCTTGGTACACTTCCATTGAACACAAATGATACATTTGTGAAGAATGCATATATTATTGGCTTGGTCAAACCCTTCATTGTTGAGATAATTAAAAAAATAATATTATTTTCAAATCAAACATCCACTTGTAAGTGTGAATACAATATTCATAGATGCCTTTCAATTTGATTAATTTAGAGTCAAAGTCTAGTACCTTTCTACTATTACATCTCTTAAGAGACTTTATCATCTTCTTAGTTTGGAAGGATCAAGATACTTTTAAAAATAAATTATCCCTCCATTAGCATTAAACCACCTACCCTAACATTTGTTTTCCCTTAGCTTAGTTGAATAAGGTATTAAAAAAATGGTTTTGGGTACCCTGTCACTATAACATATCTTAAGAGACCTTATCATAGTATTAGTTTGGAAGGATCAAGATACTTCTAAAAAAAAATTATGCCTCCATTAGCAATAAACCACCTACCCCTTGGAATAAGTATTTTCCCTTAGTTTAGCTGAATAAGGTGTTAAAAATATGGTTTCAGATACCCTATCATTAAATATAAATGAAGGATTTTGTAGAATACATATGTCGTAAACATTACTAAATAGTTTTTTTTAGTTAAATTGAAAGAGGTTATTATATATGAAACTAAAATCCACTAGTATATGTCAAATAGATATTTATATGTTCCATGAAATATGAGAAGAACTCCATGGAATTTTTCCCCTTTTTGTTCTCGTATGTCTCCTAAGGAAATCTAATAGATCATTATAACTATAAATATCGTGACACTTCAATAATAAATGGAGAAATCTGCAAGAATTAACTTAGCCAACTCAAACATGCTCACACCAATGGCTCAATCTCACAATGTATATAAATAAAGATAAGGGTTATAGCCCCCTTGAATTTAATGTGAATGAAGAATTTGGCAAGAAATTATTCATTCTTAGTATATTCAAATGGCTTAACATTTAGTGAAATTGAGAGAGGTTATTATAGCCATGCATTACTTTCATAAATACATACAAGAAAAAAAAAATTCTACCAAATCTATGAAATACTATGTTAAAGAAAAAACAATTAAAATATATTAGAAAAATGAGGAAACACAATAGAAACATGAGTAAACATAGTGTAAACATGAGAAAGCATAATGGAAACATGAGGAAGCATAGTGTAAGTATGGGGAAACATAGTGAAAGCACAAGGAAACATAATTGAAACATGAAAAAACATAATAAAAAATAAAGAAACATGGTGGAAACATGAGGAGGCATAATGGAAACATGAGGAGATAGATTGGAAACATTAGGAAACATATTAGAAATATGAGGAAATATAGTTTACAAATGAGGAAACATATTGAAAATATGATGAAACATAATGAAAAAGATACAAATAATTGAAACAATAGGAAACATAGTTGAAATATCCTTAGTGGGTGATGGTCATATAATAAATATTTGTACTAATATTTTTATATCCTTTATCAAAATACACTTTTCTAATTCCCATAAATATAAGGTAACAATTATATGACCTTTGATAATATAGTATATCAAAAAAATTGTTTAATCACTTTACCTATCACTTTGGAACTCATTGCACTTAACAATAGTTCCCATGTGATTCCTAGAGATTTAGTACATAAAATTACTCTATTGAATCCTTGGATTCATGAAACAAGTCTCATCCCATCTATATTTCACCACAATATCAAGTTCATCATGACAAACAAGAGATGTGTAGTTATAATTAATGATAACTAATAAAAGTTATTCATATCATTAAAAAAGATAAAAAACTAGTATCTACCACTCATTTAATTACATGTGGAATAATAGATAGCTTCTCCCAATATATTTTCACATCATGTTAATCCTAATAATAATTGGACTTCTCTTGAATTCATATAACCAGCTAGTGAGGAGTACAAAATAAAACATGTGGATGATCTCATTCCCTCTTTGACTACATATCCCTAAATATATGAAAAATACAATTTTGATTCTTGGACACATTCCATTTGGGACCATATACTTTATTTTACCTAACAATTGTCCATTTTGATATCTTTAATCAATCAGAGAGTTAAGACAAGGAGATAATATATATCCTCTCCTTTTCATCATAATAGATAAAATATTAGGTAGATCTATCTACGGGAGGATAAAAATTCCAAAAAAAATAGATATACTAAAATTCATTAATAGTTTACTAATAACACAACAATTTTTAGAATGGTTTGATAAGAGAGGGTATGGAATTCAAGGATATCATATATCCATACACTTATATATTAAATATAATAAATCATCAAAAATTATAAAATATTTTTATAAAAAAATTTCATTGATGTAATATAGTACCTCTCACTTCTATTTTTTTGCATTTATACATTAAAAACACTAATAAGAATTATTAATAATATGTAGAAATTTATGAACAATTATTTTAGGAACACAATTGTAAGTAGTAAAAATTACCATAAGTATCAAGTACCTAGAAATAGAAAACATAAACCTAATATGAAATTTATAGAGAATGTAATATAACCCAAATATGAAGTGGCACTAACTCTTATAGAAAAAATATTTATATTTTCCTTCCAAAAATAAAATCTTTTCAATGATCTACCCATGATAAATTATTTGAAAATTATAGATAGAATGGAGTCCAATCATCATGGACCATAATTTGATGGAAATAAAAATTGAGGACCATTTTTTATGACTTGTGTGTTGACGAAAATTGTAGAATCAAATGAAAAGAAAATTGCAGAAAATAAGAACATAAATTAAAAGAGTTAAAAGACACAAAAGAACACAAGATTTATAGTGGTTTTCCCAATAATGGCTACGTCCACTTTCAGGGATTGTCTCATTTATTAATTCTAAATACAATACATATTCAAGCAACCAATATTTATAAATCAATCTCATCTCCAATAAATGGAAAAATCCATCAAAAAGGACTTCTAATTTTGCGAATACATGGAAAAAGAAGTTAGTTGCAAAAGGCATCCTTTTCGAATATGTGAGAGAAACTTACCAATTTAAATTATAATATTTGGAAGCTACCAAACCAAACATAATATGTCCTCCACTTTACATCATTTATTTATACCAAATAAAAATTAAATATAATATGGGATAAACATCTAAGACTACTAAAATTTTAATAAACCAATAGACTTCTATATTTCCCTATATAAATATATCTTCTTCCTTAAAATCAATCTTGCTATCAAGGATATCATAAATTTAAACCTTTGGCAATAATAGTTACACTTTGAAAAATCTTTTGATTAGATAAGAAAAATGGTATCTAAATACATTAGATATAAAGTTAAAAATATGTTTAATTTAGAAAATAAGAATAGTAAAGTATACTTTGTAAATCTTTTATCAAATTTTCTTACATTAAAATTGTTAATTATGTAGTCATTGTTTGTCCCTTAAAAAACTTGGTTTTCTCCTACATTATGATATTATAACTTGGTATGGGTTTCTCAATGATACCCTTCAAAAAAATTGGTCATAATAAATAGTATATTGAAATGGTATTTTCTCTCATATCTAGATTACTAGTATATACTTGACCATTTTTTAGATTTTGAAAGAAATGAAACACATAATATTTTTGAATAGATGTATTCCTTATGAAACCATTATTATTTAGATATATATTTCCATATAAAATGTAGTGAACACAACTCCAAAAAAAATAGAAAAGAAATATTACTCATTTTGAGACATTAGTTCAATGAAAAATCACCCCTCTTGAGAGATTACTACCTGATTGGAGGGAATATAATGGTTGAAACTACTAAGAATAAAATTAAGGATGCCACATACACCCCCTCCAAGATTTATTTGAAGATAAATACTGACAATAGGATTTTGATGAAAACTTAAGGAAATTATTGGTAGATTCTATGGTCAATTATCACAATAAAAAAATAAATTATGGTAGCCTAAAGGAAATTTTAGGAGGGAACCAATAATTATGTGAAGGATTTGGATTCTATTATTATCCTCCATGTGGTAACTATTAATGGTGCATAAATATACTTCTTGAAACAGGTTAATACATTATCATCAATGTTATAAGGTGTGAAAAATTATAATATTGGTAGCATATGATAGCAAGATTAATAAATAATTATTTTTTTCTAGTTAATAATATTTGAACTTTTCTATTGGAAGATTAATTTTTAATCTAATATTTAGAAATAAATGTAATAAGTGAGACCAAAGATAAAATGATTTTAAGATACATGAATTGGTGGGAACGGATCCTTAAAACCTAGGATCAAGTTAAAAATTCATATTTGTAGCTATAAAAATATTATTGGTATAGATAGTAGATAAGATAAATGAGTAAAAGCAATATAATTCATTTCTTGAGATTTCACATTTCTTGATGAACATAATAAATGTACACATGAACCAAAGCCTCAAATGCTTAAAACAATATTATATTAAAATCAAACCTCAATTCATAAAATCAACTCTTGGATTCTCTCAACCTTATAATTTCAACCCCTTAATATAGGATACATAGAATAAAGTTATTTTTCTATCTCCACTCGTAACATAATGAAATACAATTTTTTAGGTTGATATATGGTAGTACGATAAACATTGTACTAACAAAATTACTCAAAAGATTTTAATTTCATAAAGGATATTATTTGTGTAGACTTTCTAGAGTAAGATATGAAAAATAGTGATTTTATAGGTGGCCCCACACTTCCTCTTAAATTTTCTAGAACTCACTTGATTAGTAGTGATAGTTTATGTTGGGAGATATTTATAATAAAATAATATATAATTAATCTAAATGAAGTGGTAGAAAATAATTTTTAAATTGCATATTACATGCAACCCATGGTTGGTTTTAACTTTAGGTAGTGAATCTATAGCTTCATTAGTAGAACTAGAAAGGAGAACTATGAGAATTGCATAAAATCTACATATTCTATGTGATTTTTTGAAGATAAGATATGTAGACATAATAGCTAGGAGATATGAACACTTACTCATGAGAATATACACTTGTATTTATCATTTAATTACTTTTCTCATTGGGTTCAATATGAGAGAGTGCTAAATACAACCATTTAATATTAGAACTCATTGTTGATAATAAAAAGCATGATACATAGGTTCATATCATCCTATCAATTTTTCTAACCCCTTTTTATCCATGTGTGCATGTGCATGTGTGTTTGGTTTAAATTTAGATAGTTCATCTATAGCTTCTTTAGTCAAACAAAAAAAGAAAATTATGAGAATGGCATAGAATGTGGATATTGTAAGTGAGGTTTTGAAGATAATATATTTAGACACAATATCTTGGAGATATGAACACATCTTGATGAGAATATGCAGTTCCATTGACCATTTAATTATTTTATTCATTGGTTCCAATATGGGAGACTACTAAATGTAACACATCTCCTCTTAGAACTCTTTTTATTAATGGAAGAAGTAAGATACATAGGTTCTTATATTTTCGGAGTTCTCTAGCCCTTGTATATATATACTAGTTGACCATGGGTGACATCATAATATCAAATCCATTTTTACACTAATCCGGTTATGGAAGAGTTACTTACTAATGGCAATCATTTTATAATTCTCACTATTATATAATGGTGGGAGCCCTCTTTGTTCTTATTAATAAAAATAATGTAATTTTGAAAATTCCCTTATTGAAACACTTAAATACATTTAAATATTTGATGGTCCTTTTATATTTTATTTCTCTTACCAATTTATTATTACCCTTTTATCAATATATAACTAAAGCTCCTATATACTCAATAAACATCCTTGTATAATAATAATTATTATTATTATTAATAGCAATAATAATAATAATAATAATAATAATAATAATAATAATAATAATAATAATAATTTGACATTTACCAAATTTACTATAAGACATTGCTCATATTTTTTAATATTTTGAAGATCTTTGATTTAATATTATTTTAATTTCTTAAATTACTAATTTAAAAAATTAAAATTAAAAATATGTAATAGATGTTAAACCTATGATTAAATTCTATTTGTCCTTAAAATTAAACTTTCAAACTCTATATTAAAATATTCATTTTTTTAAAGATCATTTTTTATTACGTAATTTAATCACATAATTAATCAATTTTTTTAAAAAAATATGGTCACAATAATTTATAGTTTATATTACTAAAAATGGAAAAGAATATGTAAAAATCATTTTTTAAAGCTAAGCATGCTTTATTTAAATAATTATTGAGCAAATATTTGAGCAGAAACCATCCAATCCTACTTATTATATTTATGTGGATCAAAATCGTAGCAGCTACCAAATAACTCCGAAGGAAGAAAATAATTATTTAAAGATGGTGAATTTATTTATCATATGGTTTTTTGTGTGGACACAATAATGAATTTACCTTTAGTGGTTGTTTGGTCGTATCGTAATGACTATTCAATGCTTGTGCAAACCTTTAAGCCAATTTTATAATATATTCTATTCAATGCTTGTGCAAACCTTTAAGTCAATTTTATAATCTCCATTTATGGATTTATTCTACAATACTAAAAAAGTAATAGATAGGCATTCTATTATCCACATTTGATAATGTGGATAGGATGCTTTCTCATCATCGGGGGTTGAACATGCTATAATAGGATCGTTTATCTCTATAGGATAATAATAATTTGATTTATCTATTGATTGTTGTTATAATAGTTTAATGCTTTTTGGGGGGTATGCATTATATGTTCATTTATGTTTACTTTTGAGTGATTTCATTAGTTTATGTGGGTTTGAATATTAATTTTTGATGCTACATGTTATCATTTTCTTTATTATAAGCATTTTTTCTATTTTTCTCTTTCCTTGATCTTTATTGTTGGTGCAACACATGTTTGGTGAGATTATGTTGATGGCTTTTTTCTCACCAAGTCAGCCACTTTTATTTATGTGTGTGGATTTTCATTGTTACTTATAGGTGAGATAAAACTACTTAATTTTCACGAGTTCTTTTTATTTGATTGGCCTATATATTTACTATGACATATTCTTCTTATTTGGACATGCACCTAATTTTTAATCCTAGGGAGATTTAATATTCTTCAAATAGAGATATTTTTCTATATTTTTGTCTTATCAAGATAGGTGTTTAATATTGATCTATTGTAATTGGTCAATATGTACATTGCATGATTTGATTGAATTCCATTGCCCATTTCACTAGAGAATTTGAATCAAAATTATAATGCAATAAATGCATGAATGCAACATGCATTCATGGTTTGTCTTTTGAGTCAATTTGATGCACAATTTTTTTTATTATATGTTCTAATAATTTATGTTGTCAAAAGTAAAATTTTTGTGAATGTAAGAATGTCTCTATATGAATTATAATAATTTTATTACATTTATGATTCTTTGTATTGGTAAGTATCTTTATTGTCATATATAAGTCCTCGGGATATCTAGTAATAAATTTATCTAATCATATTTGGTATTTATATTACTTGGAGGATTGATCTACTAGATAGAATTGTAAAGTGTTGTAAGAATCCTTTCAATGGCACTACACTTTAATTTTTAATATTAAATTCTTAAATTATTTCTTACTATTTAATTGTTAGATAAATTAATATTTAAATAAAGATTACCATAAAATTTGCTCTCACACTTCAATATTTTACTTATCCTAGGCATATGGAGTTAGCCTAATACAATCCATTAATTTATATTGGTTATATATCCTTAAAAAATATTGAGGGGCATTGTTATCATTTTTATCACAATTGTGAGCAACACTTACACAAGTTGATACATTCCTATTCATGATTGTTAATTCCTATGAAATGATAATTGAAAAAATTAGAATTTGTAAGAAATTTAAATAATGGTTATTTTTAGGTGCCACTATAGTTCCCAAACAAAAGTGAGGTACAAGTTATGAATTTATTTCACCTCACAATAGGTAATCAATAGTTCTTTTATTGTTGATAAAAACTAAAGGTGCATGAGCAATTTCTTAATATCACACCTAATATTGATGAATAGAATAGTTAGTTTTTTTCTACTACTTGAATGTATTGTTAAGTTGAGGTTGAATATATGGTATACACATCATTATAGCTTTGTTCTACATCATAGTATTTTGGCACAATCACTCAAGTAGAATGAACAACACTTCACTTTTCCTAAAAATGTAATCTATCTTGGTAATTAATCAATTCCAAGGTCCACTTCATACAAGGTATTAGTTATATGGAGAATTTGGAAGATTTATTTGATTTCCTAGGCCTATGTTGGTCAAATGAATCTCAATCACCATTAAAGAAATCTCGCATGCTATGCATTTACTAGAGCTAATTTTCTATCTAAATCAAATAAAAATCCACTTGTTGTTACAATTGATGATAACCGTGTTGTAGATCAAGATGAATATCTTGATGATAATATCTTTAATGATGACATTATTACAAATAAAGTATACATGAAATTTCATACATCATCTTATGGTTATATTGAAAAGGGAAGCCCCATCTTAGATTAAGGTCAGTATGTCCAGTTTATTTTTCAAAACATATTTTTAGTTGAGCTCTCCATATCCTCCATAACCTATGTAGATTTTGGATCTTCCCCCTTGACCTCTAACAAATCTTTTATATCCACCCAAAAAAATAACGTACACTCCAAATCCACAAAATCCAAATCATCCTTTTTAAATTTCCTTCAATGACTACTAAGAAAGGAAAAATTTCCATTAGACAAAGTAAATGAGGTTTCTTCTCTGAACCCTATCCAAGAGTCACGTGGTACCTATTAGACCCTACCTTTTCATGTGCATGTTTACACTATGTGTCCTATATAATGTAGTGTAGGAAAATGCATACCCTTTCATTTTCACACTTGTTTTGCCCCGCCTTGCTTTATTTATCCCTATTTATGTCTTAATTGGTCCTATTTTGCATCCACAATCCCAATGAATTATATAGTTTTCTAGATAATTTAGAAAAACATCAAAGGGTAAATGATAATTTAATGATTTTGTCTGTGTCCCTAATTTTTGAACTGGGACTAAGATGCCAAGACACCACCTAGGGCATCTTAGTCCCCCTTGAGGTATTTTTGGGATTCAATTTCAAATTCTGGCAAGATTTAGCCTCCTTTAATTAATAATTTCATATGTTGGCTTGTTGTGGTGTAATTTTGGGATAATAAGCATAGGTAAGTATAAAGACAAGGTTCATTCATTCATTTCTCATCCAAGTATTTTTTAAGAGCATTCCTAATAGAAAATTGAGCATTCAAAATCATTTCATCAAGCATTAGGAGCCATCATCAAGATTCAAGCATCATATCAAGGATATTGTTGCGTCATGTTTGTTATTATGTTAAAATTTTAATGTAGGGTTTATGATTCAAGCAAGTGTTTTATGTAAGATCTACATCCTTCAAGTAAGAGGCAAGAACCA
The DNA here is from genome assembly GCA_007258455.2 of Sequoia sempervirens. NCBI lineage: Eukaryota > Viridiplantae > Streptophyta > Pinopsida > Cupressales > Cupressaceae > Sequoia > Sequoia sempervirens. The sequence goes on from VDFB02112728.1 coordinate 9,965, forward strand.
CATCCATTCTAGCCATTTCAAGCATATTTTTAGCAACTTATTACAAGGTTTTTGTGAGTTGTAGCATTGTATGTTGTTCATTCATCATTTCCCTTCATTATTCTATTTCATTTCAAGGTTTGATTACCAACAAGGGGTTTGACCAAGGAAAATATCCATTCACTAACAATCAACATTTTTTTCTCCTCTTTCATGTTTGTGATGGTTGAAGACTTGAAGATCATTTGAAGTTGCAAATTTTTCATCTTCACGGAAACTTTCCTACATGCGAAATCCAGAAGTTTTAGAACCCGAGATCAGAGAAGAAGGAAGTGTATATGTCAAGCCTATGGAGAACATTCAAATATTCCCAAAATTCCAGACGAGACTAAGTCACCACCTAGGGTGTCTTAGTCCTCCCAAGGGTGATTTTTAGAAATTATTCCAAATCTGGTTCCAGCATATGAAGCTTTCACATCTGCCCCAAAAAACAACAGTGGGACTAAGACAATAGTAAGGGTGTCTTTGTCCTCCATAACACATTTTGACAACTTCTTTACATTTTCAGAATCCTTACTGCATTTCCAGACTTCCCAGGTACACATATCCAAACTTGTTGTTTCATTATTTCATCATTGGCATCCTTCATTTAGCTTGCATTTCTAATGCTTATTTGTATTTTCCAAGCAGTTTCTTGGAGTTGAACCCCTAAAATCTTAAAGAACCCCTTCATAGATCTTCCTTGTTGAGAATTGACTCACCTTGTGATGTTGATAGTCAATCCAATTAGGACTCCTAGGACATAATTGAGTGACAATAGGAGAATTGAGGTGTTCTATGACCTCTAGCCATAAAGCATCTTCCATTTTTCATATTATTCATATAACATTATTTTTATTGTCCAATGTTTCATGTGTTTCTATAATTGAACATTATATAGGAGTTTTATGGATGATAGTTGATCATATGCATAGTTGATATTCTTATACTTATATTGTTATCTTGATTATTATGGAGATCACTACATGATGGAATTTTATTTTTTCTATATCGAGTTACATTATGATCATTAGATTATTACCTTAAGCAGGTTATGTGATTACACATTATAGAGATGAGATTTAATTTTTCAATGTTTAATTATGATGCATATTTGATTTGCTAGATGATTATATTAGATAAGAAATTGTGGAAAATAATAATAGTTTTTTAAGTGTTATTTTTAATATCTAATAGTTTCTTCAAATATTATTATTCATATAATATACTAACACCTTTTTTTTTAGTGAATAGATAAATTTTTCCAATGGTGATTGGGGTCACATAACTAATTCCTTTGTTTTATACCTATGATTACTGATCTTATCTCAAATGGATAAAATAGGATCATGTCGAATATTATTGTCAAATGAAGTTTATGTGGTTAATATGTGTAGAGTAAAAAAGGGATCCTAGATCTAAAAAGTAGATTAACAAAGATCAAATGTTTTCTTTATATACACATTCAAACACAAACCAACTAGGGTTTGATGATTATCTAGTTGTACCATAAGTGAGAGGTAGTTTGCTAGGGTTTGGTTCTTTTGTATTGCAAAGAGGTTAAATTTAATGTATGATTTGATAAGCCTATTTCAAATAAAAACTAAATATGAAAATGTAAATTATCACATAGGAGAAAACAAATATTGATGGAATAGTTACAGATCTAAGAAATAGAGATAAAGGGGAGACTGCACTAAGAAATTGATCTTGAATTTGAGGGTCTATAGCAAGGGGGCCCTTAACCATAAATTCCACTTTTTGGGATCTTAATACTTTAGATTGCATGTCACGGTTTTTTGAGTGTTTTCCTATAGCCTTATGTTGATGAAACTTTAGGATTTGACCTACACACATGAAAAGAGGAGGAAAGGATGTGTTGTATAGGGGCTTGCATAAGTCAATCCCCATTTAGGTTTTTCCACCTCCACAAACATACAATAATGATGGTAAAGAGGGCTTACCCTAGGTCTAAAATAGGCCAATGAATAATAATTGACTATAATAAAAAATCATAAATGATAATGTTACCTTAGGTATGAAATTTTTGTCAAAGTGATATCAATACCATAAGTTGCCACCAAAGGTTTTATTATGGATTCTCAAATTGTTTGAAGACTTGTAGAAGGTTTTTCTATAAAATAAAATAAATTTATGGGTATGTGCAGGATCATGATGGGCCAAAAAGTGGTAATATGATGGGTATTTGGCTGATGACTATTCTTTTACCCAAAATTAATGAAATGAAAAGGGTTTTTAAAGGAGATTATCAGCTTGCCACCAATATAAATTATGTTTTACTTTGAATTTAATAAGTAATTATTATTCATTTTCTATTCAAATTACAACTAAAGTCGATTGATAGGCTAATTGAAAACATCTATAACTTTTAAATGGTATCAAATTTTTTGAATCCAAAACATCCATCACATTCTATGCTTTGCATAATATAGAATTAAAAAAAAATTGAATTTCATGAAGTTTTGACCAAGTTAAGGAATTGAAATCGATTTTATATTTTTAAAAATTGTAATAAAAATTCATAATTAATTATTTAATTGGAAAAAATTACAAAAATATGGATCACATAGGGGCATGATCCTCTACTTATATCTAAAATATTATAAAAATATTATCATTTTATTGTGGTTAGGATGGTTCGGACATATACTTCTTATTTTTCCTTGAAATTTAAGTATCAACATTGAAATTTCAAATTTTCACCAAATAGATTTTTTAAAAACCTAGTAGTTTAGAAACTACATTCAATTTGCTACAGATTCTATTCTTACATATTTTTGAAATAATATAGATAACTTATTCAATTTTTTACGTCAAGTTGCCTAACTTTGATTTTTCTGAAATTTTTGCAACTTAAGGGCCTATTTTTTCCATGATGATCCTGCACATACCCTTATGTAATTGGAATGTAGATGATAACTCATATACATCTTCATGTAGTGTCAAAAAATTTAATCTTTTTCACACTTTATTTGAAGTAATTGATACATAATTAACTTAATTATGCACTTTGGAGTGGTGTTGTAAGGTGTTGTACACATTCACAACTCTCTAGGGTCCTTATTTAATTAGAATATATTTAAATTTTATCTTTTACAAAAGTGTTGTAAAGTGTTGTATGACATTTTCACACTTTTCTAAGGTCTATTCATCTATTTCAGCCTAATGGACCCTTCTTGTACTTAAATCAGGCCCTATTTATGGTGTTTTCAAGTGTTTAAACCCACTTTCACATCTATCTAGGGTGGTATTAATTAATGGTGGTTAATTAGACTTAATTGTTCATTTAATTCAAATTCAAGCCCTCTAAATTACACCACCCGAAGATCAATCTTGGCACCTAGCAATTAAATGACAACCTTGAATGTGGCAAATTTTAAGTCCTGAAAAGTGTGCTAGGACCCTTTCACCACCAAGAGTGAATGGGTCTTCCCTTCACCAGGCACCACTTTCTTGGCATATTCCACTTGGGTTTTTTATCCTCTTTTCACACCAAGGAGCTTGGTCATGGAAAGAGAGCTAGGAACCATTCGCCCAAGGTGGCGAATGGGTCCTCCCTTAATAAGGACCCTCTTTTTGAATTTCATCTTCATGGGATTTTAAATAATTTCATTTCCAGATGTGAGGTTGGCTTGAATTATTTGAATTTTGAGGTTAAATCTCTAATTTAGTATAAATTTAAAATGTTATTTGACATAATTTCACCTAAGAAATCTAAGGGAGAAAACTAGAGAAAGATTACAAGCAAGCAAGACAAAGAAATCAAACAAAAGTGAAGTTTGGAGCGACATTTCAAGATCTTCAAGCTCAGTTTGTATCCAAGATCAAGCATTGTTGAAGGTTGATGATAGATGCCTATGGAGAATCATGAAGGATTCTAGGTGTTAGGAGATGCACAAGTCATACAACCAAGCCTAAGGACTTGTTTCCAAAGTGATTCCATCTTCTATAGTCATCCTATTTGTAGCCTACAAGAGGTATTTTTAGATTTGTGATTCATTGGAGGGATTAGACATCTTCTTTAGTTAGTCATTTATATTGTTCACATTGCATTCAAGGGTTTTATCCTAACACAATTGGGTAAAATTTCCTTTATATTATCTTGGATCTTAGTATTAGACACACTTAAGATTGATATTGCACACACTATGGCATGTTTCATATTTTTATTCATCATCAAAGGTTTAATTACCTACAAGGGGTTTGATTAAGGAAAACCCCTATCCAACAACAAGATACCAAATTTTTTTTGCAAGTTATAGGTAGATCCATATAGGAAACAAGAAATTCAAGGTGCCAAGGAGAAGAGTAGACCTAGAAGTTGCCACCCAGATTTAGAGATTCTCAGAAATTCATGGCAGGACCCATTCGCCTTTAAGGGAAAATGAGTCCATGTTGATGGTTGGCATGCATCCAATTCTAGACATTTCAAGCTTCTGTTTCCAACTCAAAGCTCCCCAAAAAGGCCTACCAGGACCCATTCACCTTTGGTGGTGAATGAGTCCCTGTTAGTAGGACATAAAAGTTAGATTTCACTAGGTGCATAGCATCCTTACCTTCTTGTTCCTTCAAAAAAGCTATAGTTTCTTTAAGTTTTGTGTTCAATTTATACATTTTGTGTGGTAGACCTAGGAATAGGGTTTGTTCATTATCCCAATTCTTTCTCCCTCAAATTGAGATTCATCTCACCACCTCATACTTGTATAAAGGAAAGAGTGCAAGATTCCTCAATCTTGATTCAATTCACCTCTTAGGTTGATAGTTGTTTGAAGATTCTAGGATCCCATATTTTCAATGAAACACCCTTTATAGAGAAAATGTGGATTGGAAACATTCTTCTCCTCTCCCTTTCTCCACATTTCACTTCATAATCAGAGCATGATTGATCATAATAATACCTTGTTCACAATGTTTCTTTCTAATATTCAAATGAGAGGAAAACTTATTTATATATGCATCACAATTGATCTTTTTAGACATAGGACAACCAAGGATCCATTTTAAATCTCTAGGGACTAACACCAAAATATTAATTATTAAAATAAGGCACCTTTAGGCCAAGGGTTTCCTTGCCCTTGATTGAATGTTTTTTTCATAAATTTGTTGAGATGTCAGGGATGTTACTAAATTTTCCTAATCTAACCCCTAAAAGAATAAATTATTAATATAATTAATGTTATATGAAAAATAAGGTGTCAATATAGTGTGAAATATTCAAAGGTGACAATTTATGATGCTATAGGGTAATCCCACAATAATAAGGACAGTGGCTATCTAGCCCCAAAAATGCACTGAGGATAGACATTCTAGAGCAAGATACAAAAAATATAGTGATTTTATACATAACCCCACACTTCCTCTCAAATTTTCTAGAGCCCATATGATCAATAATGATAGTTTATGTTGGGGAGATATTTATAATAAATTAGTATAGAATCAGTCTAAATGAGGTACTAGAAAATAATTTTTAGTTTGCATATTACATGCAACCCATGGTTGGTTTTAACTTTAGGTAGTGAATCTATAGTTTCTTTAGTAGAACTAAAAAGGAGAACTATGAGAATTGCATAAAATCTACATATTCTATGTGATTTTTTTAAGATAAGATATGTAGACATAATGGTTATGGGATATGAACACATCCTCATGAGAATATACACTTGTATTTATCATTTAATTACTTTTTCTCATTGGATCCAATATGAGAGAGTGCTAAATACAACCATTTAATCTTAGAACTCATTGTTGATAATGGAAAGCATCATACATAAGTTCATGTAATCCTTGATTTTTCTAAGCACTTTTGATGTGTGTGTGTGTGCATATGCATGTATGTCTGGTTTAAATTTATGTACTTCATCCATAGCTTCTTTAATAAAACTAAAAAGGAGAATTACGAAAATTGCATAGAATGTGGATATTGTAAGTGACATTTTGAAGATAAGACATTTAGACACAATAGCTTGGAGATATGAACAAATCTTGATGGGAATATACACTTGCATTGACCATTTAATTATTTATCTCATTGGTTCCAATATGGGAGAGTGCTAAATGCAATACATCTCTCATAATTCATTTTAATAATGGAAAATAAGATACATAGGTTCTTATAACCCTAGGGATTTTTCTAGCCCTTTACATATATACTAGTTGACCATGGAAGAGTGACATCATAATATCAAATCATTTTTATACTAGTCAGTCATGGAAAATTTACTTCATAATAACGAATCATTTTTATAATTCTCACTATTATATAACGGTAGGAGCTCTCCTTATTCTTATTAATAAAAAAAATGTAATTTTGAAAAATCACTTATTAACAAACACTTAAATACATTTAAATATTTGATAGGTCCTTTTTATATATTATTTCTCTTATCAATTTATTATTACTTTTTTACCAATATATAACTAAAGCTCTTGTATACTCAATAAACATCCTTGTATATTAGTATTTCAGTATCAATAATATAATAATAATAATAATAATAATAATAGAAAATCTAATTCCACTTTAATATTAATTTTTTATATTCTTATAAATAATTTGACATTTACCAAATTTACTATAAGACATTGCTTATGTTTTTTAATATTTTGAGGATCTTTGATTTAATATTATTTTAATTTCTTAAATTACTAATTTAAAAAATTAAAATTAAAAACATGTAATAGATTTTTTTGATATAAAAAAGGCAGCAAAAACAAGGGTGTTATCCCATCAATACAAGGCACCAAAGGCCATCTAGAGTAAGTACATTAACAACACAGTGACAGCAGAGAGCACCAAGCAATCACCCATGACAAGTCATATCAAAAACCAAAAAGAAATAGTAAACATAGGATAAACATAGTCCATCATGCAAGCATGATACGGAGAGAACAAGTCCAAAGACCCCCAGGGGTCAAACTAGATAAACAACATTAACATATAAAAAGTCATAGAGATCTAATAACAAAAGAAAAAAGACCCAAAGGCCTAATTCTTTTCCTCCCTGCAAGGTTTATCCTGAATAGTAGTTGCCCAATCCGCCGTGAGGAACTTGAGCAGCTCCTTAAAACCAACTTCTTCATCACCATCAACTACAAACTTGTCCTTCTACAACAAGCATAGACTGGTATCCGACCTGTGCATGACCTTCAGGACAAAGTGCGACACCACATAAACCTTTCTTTCCAGCCTCTCTATTCTCCCTTTTAGCTTGCCAACTTCTTCCCAAGCCTGGTCTTTTTTATTGAGATCTTCCTGCAAGGGGGCTTTTCCCTTATCCGTATTAGAGGCCCAGGGGTTAATTTCCATCACATTGGCACTAATAGGGCCCTTCAAGCTTTTAGACACATGGGATGCGTTATTCACCGAGACAGACTGGTCATCCCCACCCGCCACCTTTTCCCCTTGGCTTTCACTGTCACTCCCATTATCATTATCCGAATCCAAGGCCTCCTTAAGACTTCCCACCTTGTCCTGCTTAAGGACCATTCTATGAGATCTATGGGGGGTGTTAGCTTCATCAATGATCTCGATGTTAGAATCAATTTGATGGAGGCAAAATTTAGTTTTCTTAGAGGCTTTAGCCTTAGGTTGTGGGCTAGGGGCAAGATGCTAATTTTCGTTACCCGTATCCCCCGGGCCCTTAGCAGGGATGTGCCATGGAAGTGCTTTCAAGGTAAGGTTTTTTAGGCATTTTTTCTTACTCGAGCTCGACGTATCCAGAATGCTAGCAGAGGGGGGAGTAGAGGAAACCGAGGTTTCATCAAGAGTAGGGAGAGACGAGACTTCTTGCACAGTGATAGGTCGAGCAGGGAAAAGGGCCATATGAAAATGATAAAGCCTAGACATAAGGCCTTGGTGTAGGATAGTATAATTCTTTCCATAAATTGAGGCTTCATTAAACTCCGCTACAGTGTTATCAAGAGCATGAAATAGGAAAAAATGAATGGAGATATGTTGGTGATTCCTAAGGTGGTAGAGGAAATTAAAGTGGTAATAGTAGTAGACCCCATACCTTCCTTCCAGCGTGAAGTACTTCATGATCATCATACAAACTCTATCCCACGGCTCCGGCAATGCCTCACGGTCAAAGCCACCCCGCAACTTGATAGGTTTCTCCATGCCGCGAAAGAATTGGTTCAAGCTAATCTGGTCTGGAACCTTCATAGTTTTCTTCCATGTTTGACCACTATTCAGAAGCCCCGTAACCCTGGAAATAACCTCCTCAAATACTTCAAAGGAAATTCCATCGATGGTAACCCTACCATCATTCCAAGAGGTGAAAAACTTATTAGACAAGCCCTCATCGTGACCAGTTATGGCCTCCATATACTGGGAAATTTTTCCCTCTTTGCAAATGTGCCAAATAATGGAATTTTCCTTCCACTTGTCACACCTATTCAGCTCCACACACACTCTGTCCCCACCCATAGAGCCCACACCAAAGTCGCCAACCACCAGAATAGGAAAACCAGGGCACAAGAGTTGGTAGTTAATTCTAGAAGCATCGAAAGGGAAAAGGCTAGCGAAAAGTGACTAGAAAAGTAAAAAATGAAGGCAATAAATGCCACATCTCACAACCCACGCAATGGTAGCAGCTCCCTTGTGTGAATTTCCCATGACACGTAAGGGCATGATATCGGCGTAATACTTAGCCGTCTCAAAAAATCTCATAAAATCCGCTAACTTAAAAAGTTCAACACAAAAATTTAGGGGGTTCAAAAAATGATGACTCCATCGGTCAGTAGGGGTAGAAAGATTCACCATACCATCGGCCCACAAGAGGTCGTACATACCGTCGGACAAACACATGATATCCATCACCTCACATAACAGCCAATTATTCAAAATCATGCTCCCGCCAAAAGTACTAACCAAAGTTAGTAGGAGCCCAGCTAAAATAAGTAAGCACCTTCTAGGACTCAACATTTAGATGTTTGAGATCTTCCCTTAAACACACCAGAGCCGAGGGGGGAAAAAAATCAACTTTTCGCCAACACCGAAGCCCTTCAATATCAAGACCCACCGCCGCCATGCTGTCAGCAGTCGCATTCCCCTCTCTAAAGACATGTTGAATAGAAAAGTCTTGAAGACCATTTAGGAGTGAGAAAATGTCCTCCATAATACCTTTTAGAGACCACCCCACCTTCATCTTGCCTTTAGTGGCTTCCACAATTAGCATTGAGTCACCTTCATTTCCATGGTCTTGACGCCGAGTGACAGCACAATCTTAAGACCCCAAAGGAGAGCTTGTAATAGATGTTAAACCTATGATTAAATTCTATTTGTCCTTAAAATTAAACTTTCAAACTCTATATTAAAATATTCATTTTTTTAAAGATCATTTTTTATTACGTAATTTAATCACATAATTAATCAATTTTTTTAAAAAAATATGGTCACAATAATTTATAGTTTATATTACTAAAAATGGAAAAGAATATGTAAAAATCATTTTTTAAAGCTAAGCATGCTTTATTTAAATAATTATTGAGCAAATATTTGAGCAGAAACCATCCAATCCTACTTATTATATTTATGTGGATCAAAATCGTAGCAGCTACCAAATAACTCCGAAGGAAGAAAATAATTATTTAAAGATGGTGAATTTATTTATCATATGGTTTTTTGTGTGGACACAATAATGAATTTACCTTTAGTGGTTGTTTGGTCGTATCGTAATGACTATTCAATGCTTGTGCAAACCTTTAAGCCAATTTTATAATATATTCTATTCAATGCTTGTGCAAACCTTTAAGTCAATTTTATAATCTCCATTTATGGATTTATTCTACAATACTAAAAAAGTAATAGATAGGCATTCTATTATCCACATTTGATAATGTGGATAGGATGCTTTCTCATCATCGGGGGTTGAACATGCTATAATAGGATCGTTTATCTCTATAGGATAATAATAATTTGATTTATCTATTGATTGTTGTTATAATAGTTTAATGCTTTTTGGGGGGTATGCATTATATGTTCATTTATGTTTACTTTTGAGTGATTTCATTAGTTTATGTGGGTTTGAATATTAATTTTTGATGCTACATGTTATCATTTTCTTTATTATAAGCATTTTTTCTATTTTTCTCTTTCCTTGATCTTTATTGTTGGTGCAACACATGTTTGGTGAGATTATGTTGATGGCTTTTTTCTCACCAAGTCAGCCACTTTTATTTATGTGTGTGGATTTTCATTGTTACTTATAGGTGAGATAAAACTACTTAATTTTCACGAGTTCTTTTTATTTGATTGGCCTATATATTTACTATGACATATTCTTCTTATTTGGACATGCACCTAATTTTTAATCCTAGGGAGATTTAATATTCTTCAAATAGAGATATTTTTCTATATTTTTGTCTTATCAAGATAGGTGTTTAATATTGATCTATTGTAATTGGTCAATATGTACATTGCATGATTTGATTGAATTCCATTGCCCATTTCACTAGAGAATTTGAATCAAAATTATAATGCAATAAATGCATGAATGCAACATGCATTCATGGTTTGTCTTTTGAGTCAATTTGATGCACAATTTTTTTTATTATATGTTCTAATAATTTATGTTGTCAAAAGTAAAATTTTTGTGAATGTAAGAATGTCTCTATATGAATTATAATAATTTTATTACATTTATGATTCTTTGTATTGGTAAGTATCTTTATTGTCATATATAAGTCCTCGGGATATCTAGTAATAAATTTATCTAATCATATTTGGTATTTATATTACTTGGAGGATTGATCTACTAGATAGAATTGTAAAGTGTTGTAAGAATCCTTTCAATGGCACTACACTTTAATTTTTAATATTAAATTCTTAAATTATTTCTTACTATTTAATTGTTAGATAAATTAATATTTAAATAAAGATTACCATAAAATTTGCTCTCACACTTCAATATTTTACTTATCCTAGGCATATGGAGTTAGCCTAATACAATCCATTAATTTATATTGGTTATATATCCTTAAAAAATATTGAGGGGCATTGTTATCATTTTTATCACAATTGTGAGCAACACTTACACAAGTTGATACATTCCTATTCATGATTGTTAATTCCTATGAAATGATAATTGAAAAAATTAGAATTTGTAAGAAATTTAAATAATGGTTATTTTTAGGTGCCACTATAGTTCCCAAACAAAAGTGAGGTACAAGTTATGAATTTATTTCACCTCACAATAGGTAATCAATAGTTCTTTTATTGTTGATAAAAACTAAAGGTGCATGAGCAATTTCTTAATATCACACCTAATATTGATGAATAGAATAGTTAGTTTTTTTCTACTACTTGAATGTATTGTTAAGTTGAGGTTGAATATATGGTATACACATCATTATAGCTTTGTTCTACATCATAGTATTTTGGCACAATCACTCAAGTAGAATGAACAACACTTCACTTTTCCTAAAAATGTAATCTATCTTGGTAATTAATCAATTCCAAGGTCCACTTCATACAAGGTATTAGTTATATGGAGAATTTGGAAGATTTATTTGATTTCCTAGGCCTATGTTGGTCAAATGAATCTCAATCACCATTAAAGAAATCTCGCATGCTATGCATTTACTAGAGCTAATTTTCTATCTAAATCAAATAAAAATCCACTTGTTGTTACAATTGATGATAACCGTGTTGTAGATCAAGATGAATATCTTGATGATAATATCTTTAATGATGACATTATTACAAATAAAGTATACATGAAATTTCATACATCATCTTATGGTTATATTGAAAAGGGAAGCCCCATCTTAGATTAAGGTCAGTATGTCCAGTTTATTTTTCAAAACATATTTTTAGTTGAGCTCTCCATATCCTCCATAACCTATGTAGATTTTGGATCTTCCCCCTTGACCTCTAACAAATCTTTTATATCCACCCAAAAAAATAACGTACACTCCAAATCCACAAAATCCAAATCATCCTTTTTAAATTTCCTTCAATGACTACTAAGAAAGGAAAAATTTCCATTAGACAAAGTAAATGAGGTTTCTTCTCTGAACCCTATCCAAGAGTCACGTGGTACCTATTAGACCCTACCTTTTCATGTGCATGTTTACACTATGTGTCCTATATAATATTATTTTTATTGTCCAATGTTTCATGTGTTTCATAATTGAACATTATATAGGAGTTTTATGCATGATAGTTGATCATATGTATAGTTTATACTCTTATACTTATATGGTTATCTTATTATTATGGATATCACTAGATGATTGAATTTTTGTTCTATATGAAGTTACATTATGATCATTAGATGATTACCTTAAGTGGTTATGTGAGTACACATTATAGAGATGAGATTTAATTTGTTAATGTTTATTTATGATGCATATTTTATTTGCTACATGATTATTTTAGATAAGAAATTGTGGAAAATAACAATAGTTTTTAGAATGTTAATTTTTAATATATGATAGTTACTTTAACTATTATTATTCATATAATATACTAAGACCCTTTTGTTGAGTGAATAGGTAAATATTTCCAATGGTGGTTGGGGTTACATAACCAATTCCATGTTTTTTCCCTATGATTACCAATATTATCTCACATGGATAAAATAAGATCGTGTTGTGTATTATTATCAAATGAAATCTATGTGGTTAATATGTGTAGAGTAAAAAAAGGGATCCTATATCTAAAAAGTGGATTAACTAGGATAAAGTCTTTTCTTTCTCTAAACATTCAAACACAAACC